>JAOSBL010130640.1:0-17755 GCA_027568915.1 Erythroxylum roraimae | reverse complement strand
ATCATTGAAGTTTAGGGTACTATTGTTTGGTTAAGGAAAAGCAATAATAAAAGATGATAGCTTTAGTAATTTATAATAACTTTTGGGCACAATCGTCTTTTTGTCCATTAATTTCTTAGTCGCTGGAGCAAAACGCTCCTCATAGGAGCATTTTTAAAAACAACATATTGGGTTTAATTTGCCAACCCAATCACTGATTACCAAACATGATTATCAACGATTTGATATGATTAAACAAACAAATACCTCTCAGTCCTTCAAAAAATAACTGATAAGTCATCAAAAAATAACTGATATGATTTTTCAAAATTTAAAATTTTGTCATATTTTATTTGAATATGATTAAAAGATAGATCGAAGTTAATCTATTTAATTTTAGTTTAATTTAAATGAATTAAAATTCTAACTATTTAATTGAACCGGTTTGAATTGAATAACCTCCCGAATCTAAATTCAAACTCGGACTTATTATTTAAATTAGTCATATTATTTACCAACCCTATTCTTGGCAAGTTCCATGCAATAGATAAGTCTCAAACTCAGTCTATAAAAAGAGAAAAAGCAGGGGTGCAATAAAAAGAAAAGAGAAAAAGCAAAGGTGCAGTAAAGAAAAAAGAGAAAAGAGAAAAAGTAAAGGTGCAATAAAAAAAGAACCTTGTTATTATAAAATTGATTCTTATCTCACGAATGCTGATTACAAGCCTCAAAAGGATTAATACATATATAGCACTTGTACAAGACATGGAAGGAAACAGATAGAGTTTCCTTTATCTAATAAACTACCACATTTAATGAACTACCACTTCAGTAGGAATTTGTTACTCTTTGGAAGTCCTTGTCATCAACCATATCTCCTTTGATAATTTTGTGAGTACAATCAACCTTATCACTCCATGATTTATGGGACTTCTTATGACCATCCTTATCACTCCATGATTTGCTCATAGTATCATCTTTATCACTCTACGGAGACTGTAAATTGTTAACATCCCCTCGCAAAATGAGCCGGGGTTGAAGGCACAGTTTGTTCCAAAAATAGGTGAGGACAACCTTGGACACAGGTTTAGTAAATATATCAGCAACTTGTTTATTAGAGGACACATGTTCGCGTACAAAATGATAATCCAACTCAATGTGTTTGCTCCTAGCATGAAAGACAGGATTGATTGTCATATATAGAGTCATATATAGAGCACTGATATTATCACAGCAGAGGATTGGTGGAGATGAGAGAGAGATGCGAAGATCTTTAAGAATATAAATGAGTCATGTAAGTTCGGCAACAATATTGTCATAACACGATACTCAGCTTTAGTACTAAAGCAAGAGATTGTGTGTTGTTTCATAGCACACCATGAAATGATATTTGTGCCAAGAAAAGTGCGGTAATCGATGGTAAATCTCCTTGTTGTAGGGCAGCCAGCCCAATCAGTATAAGAGAAAGCAGACAATTCAAGAGTAGTATTGGAAGTGAGGTTAAGTGTTCTTTTCACGTATCGAAGGATTCATTAAACCAATTTCAAATGAGCAATTGTAGGAGTGTGCATGAATTGTGAAACATAGTTGACACTATAGGATAGATCTGGACATGTCAGTATGAGATATTGGAGAGCAAAAATAATTCCTCGAAAGCGACTGGGATCAGTAATAGTAGTATCTATAGCAGGTTTGAATTTGACCTCTAAACGCGTAGGCATGGGTTTGCAATGAAGCATAGTGAATCTTTCAAGAATAGTAAATGCATAGTGTGACTGGGATAGATGTTGCCCATTTGCTGCTAGAAATCTTAACACTAAGAAAGCGATGCACCGGACCTAAATCTTTCATAGAGAACTCACAACTCAAAATTTGGATAAAAGAGGAAACAAGCTCTGTGGATTACCTTGTAAGAATCATATCATCAACATAGAGAAGCAAAACATGTAAACCTTGATTAGAATGAAAAATAAAAAGAGAAGGATTAGCTAAACTACAAAAGAAACCATATATTATAAGAAATTCATTGAGTCTATCAAACCAAGCACGTGGTGCTTATTTAAGTCCATACAAAGCACGATGGAGCTTACATACATGCATAAGTTTTTTTGGATTAGTCATACCTGATGATTGTTCCATATATATATATTCAACGATGTTGCCATGTAAAAAAGCATTTTTAACATCGAGTTGACGAATGGGCTAATGTCTCGCAAGAGCAACAGTTAAGATGGGTTGAAATGTACTTGGTTTGATTACATGAGAGAATGTCTCTGTGTAGTCAATACCATCAATATGATGATATCATTTGGCGACTAAACGTGCTTTGAGATGATCTAATTTACCATCAGGTTGTGGCTTGGTCTTAAAAATCCATTTGGATCTGATTACATGCATATCTGGAGTGTGTGGAACTAATTTCCATGCTTTATTTTGATGTAGTGCAACAAGTTCATCAAGCATAACAGCTTTCCACCCAGTATGCGATAAAGCTGATTTAATATTTTTCAGTTCACAAGGCATTGTAGCAGACGAGGTTACTGTCAAGGCATATTTAGGATTTGGTTTAACAACTCCCAGTTTGGACCTGGTTATCCGAGATGAGTAACTGGTGCTTCATAAGGTGGCGTTGTATTTATAGAAGGAAGGGACTCAAGTGCAGGCACGTGTTCGGAACATAAGTCAGTCAGTAGGGTAGGCAGATTCGGATCTTCAGAACTCAGATGATCAAGGACAATCCTAACATTATCGAGCTCAGGTGCATCATGTGGTGAACTTGGTATGGATTCTGAGCTATGAATATTAACAGATGGTAATGGAATGGAAGTTGTCAATCCAGACATTTGTGAATGACTACATGAAGCAAGAAGATTGTTAGAAGAAGGCAAACAAGAATCAAATATGTTCAGAGCATGTGATTTAGAAGTGGAAAGAGATGAAGATTTAAAAGAAAAAATAGTCTCGTTAAACACAATATGTCGAGAAATGAAAAATTTGCGACTAGGTAGATGGAAGCACTTATATCCTTTATGCTTTTCACTATATCCTACAAAAACACACAAGACAGTTTTAGGGTCAAATTTATGGTTTCTTGTATCCCATGTATATGGAAAACATTTAGAACCAAAAACTCGAAGTGACGTGTAATTAGGATGAGTTCCATGTAACATGAACTATGGAGTGTCAAATTGAAGAGATGAAAATGGTAACCGATTAAGAAGAAAAACTGTTGTCGTAAAGGCTTCTACCCATAAAAAAGAGGTGCATGACTAGGGAACAACATTGTCATACCCAGTTCGCATATAAGTATGTGCCTTCTCTCAACTATACATGTTTGCTCCGGAGTGTAGGGGGCATGAAATCTGATGAATAATTCCTATCGTAAGAAAATGTGATGATAATTTAGAGTTAACAAATGCTAAATAGGCAACAACAAAAATCAGATTTATGTTTTAATGGAATAATCCAAGTATACTTGGAAAAGTCATCAACTAAACATACATAAAATTTAAACTTGCCAACAGATAAATCAGGGGTAGGTCCCCACAAATCACAATGAATCTTATCAAAGATACCAGAACTAGAATGTTCAGAAGGAGAAAAAGGAAGTTTACTTAGTTTTCCTAATTGACAACTATCATATAAATCTTCAACCTGTAAAGGATCTTGGACTTCAATTAATCCTTTATTTTTTAACAACTGAGCTGTTGAAACTTGAGGGTATCCTAAGCGTTGATGCCAAATATTTGTAGTGTCAGACTTGAAACGATGAGAGAAGTGTGATTCTGGTACATCAGATAAGATATACAGGTCACCCTTCCTTTTCCCTGTTACTAACGAATGTCCTATTTTTTGTTCCTTTATACAAAAATCAACATCAGTAAATTCACAGTTGACAGGAAACTGAGAGGTTAATTGACTTATTGAAAGCAATTTTTTTTTTTTCAGATTTGGAACTAAAAGAACATTATGAAGAGGCCAAATCTTTTCTTTTTGCTTAATATACGAATCACCAATACCTGTTATAGGTATCGAACAACCATCTCCAATTATGATTACCTTAGATTCGGAGTATTTATGAATATTAGTCAGCATACCTTGCTTTCCTGTCATGTGATTTGAAGCTCTTGTATCAGAAGTCCATTTTGTTTCAACAATGGAGTTGTTTAAAGTGAGAGCTGCAAGAGTTTGTGGAATTTCATCATTTTGAGTTGTTCGCTTTGGTATCCACCAACAAATTTTAGCAATATGGCATGGTTTACCACAATATTGCCATGTTTCATTGCGATACAGGTCTCGCTTTATTGCTGTCACATGTCATTCTCTTGGAGGTGGTGGTGGTCGTCGTTGTTATGTAGCTCATGTTGAGTCTTCTGGATAGCTTTGATTTTGGTTTCGAAACTGTTGTGGTTGAAATCCATGACTTGAGGAAGTAAAGGTACTGTTGCGATTCCTTGAACTGGTACTTTGAGATTGTTTCTGTTGTTGGCTATAGAAGGCTAAATATGGAGTGAGGTGAGACAGAGGCGAATCTAGTTGGTTTAAAAATCAGTTTCGACGCTGATCAAGATTTTACAATTGCAAGATCAGCTCAGAGTAAGTTGGTCTTGGAGGTTTCAACATCATCGTTGTAAAGGTTTCATATTATGGACCAAGACTTGTGAGAAGACAGAAGACTTTTTCTCTATCTGGTATAAGTTCTCCGATAGTAGCAAGATTGTCACACTAACCTTTAAAGACGCGTATGTGATCTCCAATGGTCTTGTTATCATCCTTGCAAAGATAAGTCAGTTGTTGTTGTAATGTAAACTCTCGCTCTTAAAAGTCTTGTGCATACGCATCTTTCAATGCTTCCCAAACTACATGTGTTGTGTTTAAGCCAATGACAAATCCAAGAGCTTCTTTAGAGAGGGTTCCGATGATCCAACCCCGAAGAAGGCGATCAGACTTTTACCAAGTATTGAATTATTTTATCAACTATGGTGTGGTGCTTTTGGTGTTTGAATCTAGGTAGTATATTTTGTTGGAAGTGTTGTTTCATTGGTAAGATGATCAACCAAATCTTGGCTCTCTGCTAAACCTAAAGCTTGTTCTCTCCATAATGGATAATCGGATTGTGTGAGTTTTAATGTGACAATTTCCAACGTTCAAAGACAACGAAGTCATGATTCTGATACCAAGAGAAAAAGCAAAGGTGTAGTAAAAAGAAAAGAGAAAAAGCACAGGAGTTGTAAGAGAAAAAGCGGAGGTGCAGAAAAAAGAAGAAAGAAAAAGTAGAGGTGCAGTAAAAAAAGAATCATGTTATTATAGAATTGATTCTTGTCTCACGAATGCTAATTACAAGCCTCAAAAGGATTAATACATATATAACACTTGTACAAGATAAGGAAGGAAACACATGGATTGTCCTTTGTCAAATAAACTACTACATCTAATGAACTACTACTTCTGAAGAAATTTGTTACTTTTAGAAGTCCTTGTCATCAACCATATATTGATAATTTTGTGAGTACAATCAACCTTATCATTCTATGATTTGTGAGACTTCTTATGACCATCCTTATGACTTTATGATTTGCTCATAGTATCATCCTCATCACCCCATGGAGGGAGGCCGTCTACTGTTAATTTACAATTCAAATCACGCGTTGGAAACTGAATTCGGACAAGAAGCAGCAAATTAATGTACAATGAATACCTGCTTTAATGAGAACGTTGCTGGCCCATTGGGATGACTTGTCTTTTTCAATGAACTTTGTAGGAAGCAACGCCATTATTTGTTTTCCAAATCCCTACGGCACGACAGTACTACATTGTCCAATAACATTATCCGTTCATACGCTACTTATATTTGAAATAAATTCTCCATCCCACTAAAAATCAATTAAAAGACTTGAACTTGAGATTTGACCCTAGTAAATGAGATCGTTTAATACATGAACTCAATTTTTTTAGAGAAAAAAGAACGTTTTTCATAATTAATTGGTAAAATTTTAAAAATATTTTCTTTTATTAATAATGACAATAAACTATTACTGTTAGAAAGTGCGTAACTCACCCCCAAAACTTAGCTCAAGAGGAGGAGGTTTACACATTATTATAAATTGTTGAATAACTTTATAGTTGTCCGATGTGAGATTCCTGACACACCCCTCAGTCTAGAGCAGGACTGGACATCTGATGGACATATTGGGCAAAGGGACATAACCGGGCACCGCCCCAAACCATCGAGACAAACTGGCTCTGATACCATGTTAAGTGACCATTTCACCACAATAGCTTAAGCTGTTGTGTGAGGCCAACTTAATTGGTTTTATATATTCTCTAACACACCCCCTCAAGTGAAAGCCCTTTGGGCTTGAAACTTGCACAGGTCCACTCTACCTTGTGCTGAATAATAGGTGGGTGGCAAGATTTGAACTCACGACCACTTGGTCATAAAGGCTCTGATACCATATTGAATTTTTTAATATGGGCAGAGTGTAGAGTATATTAACAAGAATTGGGCTTGGGTCAACCATTGTCCAAATAATTAGAACTAGTTATTTGGATAGTTGACCCTTACCACTTATAAATCCTTTAACATTTTCATGTCTAGGCAATATGAGACACTCTAACAGAATTCAATTTATAAAAAAGATGGGTTTCAATTACATGGATGAATTGAATTCATCTCATTTTTGTGTTTCCAAATAGTTGAATTGAATTCAATTCACTTATTTCCAAATGGGCTGTTAGAGATTGTTCCCCGAATACGTGATCACGTGATCATAATGTTTATTATATTTTTGTAAATATTTGATAATACAATTAAATTATTTATAATTTTGAAAAACAAAAAGAAAAATAAAAGATATATGGCCATGGGTTGCCTATCAATGGGCTTTTATGGTAATTTTGGAATGGGCTAAATGTTTATGAAATAAAAAAGATCCAATAAATAATAATATTAATAAAAGTAAAAGTAAGGAAGGAGGGAAAATGAAAATGCTCAAACTTTTAGGGAGTTTTCCCACCAAAGACCAAATTTCAAATATCAATTTAACCAAAAAAAAAACCCCCACAGACTTCTTTTTGCCTAAATCTCTTCTTCTGTTAAACACGACAACTTCTCTTCTCTCTGCTTCTTTACCCTTACAGGTTCACATCTCTCTCTCTCTCCCTTTCAATTCAGATCTTCCACGCTTTAAATTGATTAGGACTATGGTTTATCTTTCTGTCTCATACATGTTTTGGTGTAGGTAAAATAAAATTTAAGAGCCCATGGCTGGAAAAGGAGGAAAGGGTCTTCTGGCATCCAAAACCACCGCAGCTAACAAAGTCAATGACAAGAAGATGCCTGTTTCTCGCTCTTCCCGTGCCGGTATTCAGGTTACTTATTAACTACTACTACTTCGCTTTCTTGGTTTTCTTTTTTCTTTTTTCAACTTTCCAAGTTGGGGATTCATGATTGATGTGTAGTTACAGTTATATTAATGTTATTCAATCAGAAAGATTACATTACATGGCTGCATATTAATGTTTGTTTAGGATTTGGCTTTGGCTGATAGTTGAAAAATAAATTTTTAATGCAACTAACCTGTTTACCATCCTAGGCGGTAGGGTAAAATTCTGGTGGGAAATGACCTCATCGGGATTTAAGGATAGAAGAAAGTTTTGTCCTTGAAAATCTCTTTTTCATTTTTCAAATAATAGTCCGGTTATTGAACCATACTTTCTGTAAGTGTCAAAACAAGATTTGCAGAACGTTTCTTGTTTAACATTCAACAAATATTCACACTTTATTTGTGTTTTTAGCTATGATTCCCGGGTAATGATTATTTGTGGCTTTTGGATTGACGTTTCCAGTTTCCAGTCGGTCGCATTCACCGTCACCTCAAGCAAAGGATAAGTGCCCATGGACGAGTTGGGGCAACTGCTGCTGTTTACTTGGCTTCAATTCTAGAGTATCTGACTGCTGAAGTTCTTGAGCTTGCTGGGAATGCCAGCAAGGATCTGAAAGTCAAGAGGATCACACCAAGGCATTTGCAGTTAGCCATTAGAGGTGACGAAGAACTTGACACTCTGATCAAGGGAACCATTGCTGGTGGTGGTGTCATCCCTCATATTCACAAGTCCCTTATCAACAAAACCACCAAAGACTGAGTTTGCTTGCATACAAATGACTTCGTGTTGTATTGTATCGGCTGAGCAGTTATTATGCATCTTGTTTGCGACTTTACTTTAGTTGGCATATTGCAGGTTTGCATGGGCCTACAACTTGTTGGTTAGCTGTATACTGTTTGAATTTCTAGGATAATTCCTCTAGGATAGATGTCTATGTTTAGATTTAGACTGCAGTTTGTTTGGATTGTTGACTTAAATTCCTTTGCTCTTTCCGACTGATATTCTGAAGTCATAAGCTCTTGACCTTAGCTTATAGAACCGGTACTCAACTGCTATCCTAGTAATACTTTGTGATTACTAGTCGATAAATCTTTTTCTTTTAAAACATTTGCACCAGAAAATGAAAAGTCTGTTATATTCTGCTTTTTATAAATTTTCTGGTTTGCTTTCTTATCAAGCAAGTTGCTTGGTTTATACAGCTTTTTTTTTATTAGAAAGAGGTAAAGGAGCAGATAAAACATAGCTTTCCTGGTAAAATAAAAATGTTCAAGCACCTAATAAGGTCATTGAAAATGATATCTCTTACCATTGATCACGTTGATTAAGAGAAGTATTAACGTATATCATACAATATCTCTTAGTCAACCAAATCTTTGTAAATTAGCCTTTATTTTTGCCTAAGATCATGTACATTAATGATGTATTCTATTATATTGATTTGTTGCTTTACTTAGAAACATTTACAATGTATAAATAAGAGCATGTATGTTTCTTTTTACATACAGAAATACAAACTTTTTCTGTCATTCTCTATTTTTATATGATATCAGAGCTTTCTTTGTAATAAAATGACTTAAAATTTTGGAGCTTTTTATTTCTTACTGTCAAGTATTTTGCTCTTACATTTTGGATTAAAAAATTAGCTCGAAAAACAATTTTCTATAGACTAAATTGTTCTTCATCATTTGCAGATTACATCGGTGCAAATTTTGTCATCCCACACACCCCCACACGCACTGTCAAAAGTCATTAGTCTCTTAATACTTAGTTACAGAATCGTTGGAAATAGAAGACAATCTAAACAGTATTGTTTCACTCAAACACATAAGAGATCCACATCAGTGACAAATTTGTGCCACGTCATTGACATGTCAATGTTACATCAACAAAAGTCAATGCCACATTAGTGTTGAGTTGACATATGTCCCATCGTCATTGGCACACATGTCTTTTAAACTGTTCACGTGTCCACCTTGTTTGGATTAGACTCATCATTTTGGTTCAGTTTGATGGTTGATTGACACTTTGACCATCTGGTTCGACACTTTTTAATTTGGGTTCTTCACAAATCAGACCGGTTCCAAAGGTTTCTTGATGCCCTGAATCCAATTTTGAGGATAGAATAACCAAATTCAATCTCTATAAATAGGTTTCCTCTTATCTTATTGCATTCTTTTACTATGGATGCCTATAAACTTCCCCAATACATTCCCAACCTTATTAATATCACCTTTGACGGTTCCAACTATAATCTTTAAGCTGAGGAAATGTAGTTTTCTTAAGGGAAGGCTTCTTTAGCGTATTCTTATTGGAGAAATACTTAAACTCATTCAAAAGAAAGATGAAGACATTGATGTATTCACCGAACAGTTAGTGGCATAGGATGGCATGAACCATTAGATCTTAACATGGTTTTGAAATACATGCGCCAAAGTTATCAAACTTGACTTTCGACAGTTTGACACAGCTTAAGAGGTATGGAATTTTCTAAAAAATCGTTACTTTGTATCAAATGATGACCATCAATTTCAGCTTTACAGGAGACTCCATCGAATGCAACAGCAACTTGGACAAACAATACACAGTTATGTATCCGAATTACAAGAACTTTGGGATCAACTAGCACTTGGGGATCCTATCTGGCCTAGTCTTGATCCTGCTGCGCTCTATGTAAATCTTCGAGATCGTCAATATATATGGCACTTGCTTATGAGTCTCAAGGATTAATTCAAACTCATTTGCAGCTCTGTTCTTCATAGAGCAACTCTACCAAATCTTGACATTGTCATTAAGGAGCTCATTTCAGAGGAAAGTCATCTCAATATGCTTCGACTTGAAAAATCTGTTTCATCTACTGATGTTGTCCTTACAACTTATACCCCATCTTAGACGTCTCAAAATTCAAGTAAGAAGTATTATAAAGGATCTTGTAGCTACTGTAAAAAGCACGGATATCACATCTCTAAATGTAGAAAACGGCTCAAACAAAACTCTAGACAAGGTAATTCTTCTAAATCTTCTCACCCTGCTTCCACTGTTACTGCTGCCACTAAGGGGCCTATAGAAAGCAATTCTCCCAAATTTTCCTTAAAAGACCTCTATGCCTTTCTTCAACAACTTCAACCAGATTTTGGTACAGTCTCCTCCTCTACCTTATCTGTCACATCAGGTACTTCAAAATCTTGGTATCTTGATTCTGCCTTATCATATGACATCTTATTCATCTATCCTTGAATCTTTAATAACGCCATCAATTCCACATATTGTTCACACTGTCGATAATTCTACTGTGCGTGTACAACATATAAGTACTGTTCATACTTCTACATTACAATTACCTAAAACCTTTCTTGTTCCCAAACTCTTATTAAACCTTATTTATGTTGGACAATTATGTGAACTTGGTTTTAATTATCTTTTTCAAGACATGGTTGTATTGTACAGGATCTACATACGGGCAAGATCCTTGGGAAAGGGCATAATGTTGGACAACTGTTTGAGCTTACTTCACTAAATCTTTCCTCAAAGCTTGTAGTCAGTGCTGTCACTTCTCATATCTGGCACTCTCAATTGGGTCATCCTTCTTCCTCTAGATTAGTGTCTTTAATCTTTAGTGGTACCCTAGGTCATGTTAAGACTGAACAACTTAATTGTGTTCCTTGTGAACTTTCTAAACATCATGTTTTACCATTTTCTAACGATTTTATCTCTTTAGCACCTTTTGATCTAATTCATTCTAATATTTAAGGCCCTGCACCTCATGAAACTATGGGTGGCATAAAATATGTTGTGATCTTTATTAATGACTTTTCCCGCTATACATGGATTTATCTGATGCATCATAGATCTGAACTATTACTAAGATTCACACTCAGTTCTCTTGCAAGATTAAAGTTTTCGAACTGATAAAACAATGGAATACAAGGATACAAACTTTCTCAACTTTCTTAATCAACAAGGAACCATCATTCAAAGATCTTTTCCAAACACATCTCAACAAAATGGTCAGGCCGAATGCAAACATAGACATATTCTTGACACTACTCAAGCCCTTCTTTTATCATCTTCCTGTCCTAAAAATCTTTGGGGAGAAGCAGCCTTTACTGCTGTATATACTATCAATCGTATTCCCTCTCCTACCATAGGTAATATCTCTCCTTATGAGCCCTCATTCAATTATGCTCCTCATTATCAGTCTCTTAAAGTCTTTGGTTGTGCATGCTTTGTTCTCTTATAACCTCATGAACACATCAAACATGAACCTAGAGGACGTTCATGTTGTTTTCCAGGGTATAGGATAGAACATAAAGGATATAGGTGTTGGGATCTACTCTCTCAAAGACTTCGAATCTCTCGACATGTCACCTTTTAGGAACATAAAATGTTTTCCACAATATCAAAATTTTGAGTTAGTGAGCCCATACATAAATTTTTCTATGACCCTACCATATCTTTGTTTCTTGATATTTCTTCTACAGGTCCATCTTATAGCTCTGACAGCTTAACCCAACTGACGGCTGATCCTATTTTATCTTCTCCGGATATAGATCCTCCATCACCAAGTAACCCTTCCCCAGAATCTATTGAGCCTTCACGACCCCTCTGTCGATCCTCTCAAGTAAGTCAACCCTCTACTCGTCTTAAAGACTTCCATATTTATTCTACTATTGTTTCTCTATATGAACCTCGCACATATCGTGAGACCAACTCTAATGTTTATGGAAGCAAGCAATGGCGGAAGAATTACGGCCTCTCTTCAACACCAACACGTGGGAGTTAGTTGACCTACCTT
Organism: Erythroxylum roraimae; assembly: GCA_027568915.1. Classification (NCBI taxonomy): domain Eukaryota; kingdom Viridiplantae; phylum Streptophyta; class Magnoliopsida; order Malpighiales; family Erythroxylaceae; genus Erythroxylum; species Erythroxylum roraimae. The sequence continues at coordinate 5,601 of JAOSBL010130640.1, read as the reverse complement.
CAGATAAGTCTGCTATTGGTTGTAAATGGATCTACAAAATCAAGACTCGAGCTGATGGATCAGTTGAAAGATATAAGGCACGATTAGTTGCCAAGGGGTTTACTAAAAAATATGAAGTTGATTATAATGAAACCTTTTCTCTAGTAGCTCGTTTCACTTCAGTTCGTAGCCTTATTGTCATCGCAACAAGTAAGCAATGGGACTTGTTCCAGATGGATGCCAAGAATGCCTTTCTTAATGGTGATCTTCAGGAAGAAGTATACATGAAACCTCCACCTGGGTATGAGCATCCACCTAATAAAGTTTGTCGTCTCCGCAAAGCCTTATATGGTCCTAAGCAAACTCCTCAACCATGGTTTACTAAATTCAGCTCCACCATCAACTGTCTTGGCTTCACATCCAGTTCTTATGATTACGCCTTGTTTATCTGAAAAATAGATCAAGGGTGTACTCTTCTCCTTCTATATGTTGATGATGTGATAATAACTGGCGATGATACTCAGGGGATCACCACTCTTAAATCTTGTCTTCATCAACAATTTGAAATGAAAGATCTAGGTCCCTTGAGCTATTTTTTAAGCCTTGAAGTATCTTCTAAAGATTTAGGTTATTACTTATCTCAAGCCAAGTATGCTACTGATATTGTCTCTTATGTTGGTCTCACTGATACTAAGATTGCTAGCACTTCACTTGATTCTAATGATCATATCTCTACCACTGATAGAACTCCTTTAAGTGATGGTACACTTTATCAACATCTTGTTGGTAGTCTTATATATCTTACTGTCACTCGTCCAGATATTGATCATGTAGTTCACATTGTCAATCAATTCATGTTTGCACCACGTACAACTCACTTCTCTACTATTCTTCATATACTCTGATATATTCGAGGTACTATGTTTAATGGACTCCACTTTAGTCATTCATCTTCATTAGATTTACATGCATACTCTAATGTTGACTGGGCTGGGGACCATGATCATCAATCTACCACTGGGTACTATTTCTTTCTTGGGACATCTCTCATTTCTTGGCGTAGCAAGAAGCAAACAATTGTTTCTCGCTCAAGTACTGAATCATAATACCGAGCCCTCGCTGACACTACCTTTGAATTTTTATGCTTACGATGGTTACTTTAATACATCGATGTCACATTCTTTTTAGCAATTGCTCTCTTCTGTGATAATTATAGTGCCATGCAAATTGCTCACAATGATGTCTTTCATGAACAAACTAAACACATTGAAATCAATTGTCATCTTGTGCGTCATCATGTTCTTCATAGAACCATACAACTTGTCCCAATCTCATCTCAAGCACAAATTGTTGATCAATTAACCAAATCACATCCGCATCGATGTTTTCAAGATATTCTCTCAAAACTCAAGTTATCATCGTCTGATACATTCATATTTTCTTCTCTTTTTAGTACCTTAACACTTAGTATTTGTTCTCATTTTCTGTACAAAATGATTCACTTATCTTATTTTGTGCTCTACAGGTACTTTTGGACATGAAATGAAGAATACAAGCTAAATAAGGTAGAATTAGCACAAATAGAGTTCATATTTGGAACGAGGAGATCGAAATGGGCAAGAATGGTCAAAGTTGTAGAAATCCTAAGCCTACGAGGTTTAGGAATCCTAATTACACCAGGAATCCTACTCTGACTAGGATTTCCTATTTTGACGATTCGTGACGAAAAGTAAAATCGGTGAAAAAAATTATGAATGATGAGTAATCATAATTCTACTAGGATTAGGAATCCTAGTTCCACAAGGTTTTCCTATCGGCAATGCAAAATGGATTTCGTCAAACACAATCAGTTTCATCAACGAGTACATAACTTTGGCAACAGCCTTTTGGAAGATTCTAGAAGATTTGATGACATGGCAACCCTCCATTGGTCTTATAATGATGTCATTCACGTGGTCAGCCACCTCACCATGCCACATCACCCTCCTTTCGACCTTGGATGTCATGGATGAAAGCCTACACTACCAACTCATGCATACATGTGTATGGAAGCTTCCTCCACTGTCCTTAAAGTTTACAAATCCACCTTGAAGTCTGATCTCTCTTTCACCTCCTCAAGACCAATGTAAATTGGACTAGATATCAAGTTGAATTCGGATTGGATTTCTTTTCCACGGAGCAGTGGATTTCCAAACTGACCTTTCGACAATTTTGAGCTTATATCTAAAGATCTAACCGTTGGATTAGGTTGAAATTTTGTGTTCATAAACTTAACAAATTGGGCTATTTACACCTAAAATTTGAGTTGTAAATTATTTGCTGTTTGAAAGTTATACAATGTCGAAGTGGCCCCTAAGAATCTGCCAGAATAGTGAAATCTGAGTTTGGCAAAGATTACAAGTTCAACTCCTTCAAGGATGTGTATACCGACCTATACCTCTATATATAGGGTCTTATTAGCTCATTAAAGAGGGTTCACGCTCTGTTTCTTCTTGTGCTAGGGCGTGACCTATAGCTTCCCCCTCTTAATCTTTTTCTCTCAGAATTAAGTTTCTCTTATTATTGCTCTTGCCGAATACACTATGAATTTTTCTAGCTAGATTTCTTTTTCCAATTGTAAGAGGTAATAACCTCTAAACCCTAATTTACTTCGTGAGAACTTTTACTTAATTATTCTATGTAAGATCATGTGATGACTATGAGTTTATAATCTGATCTTAATTGTCGAATCATGTGTGCTGGATTAAAGTCATGAATTTGATCTTATTTATGTGATTTGAATGCTAAGTTGAATGTTTGAGGTCGAAGTTGCCAAAATGATTAATTGGTAGTAGCAAAAACTTATTAGATTTAGATAGAAGTTATCAAATCTGATTTTTTTTTTATTATAAACTTTGGTTTGAATTATAGATAGAAGTTATCATGATTCAAATTTGAGATCTTTAGCCAATGTTTGAATTGCTCTTGCATAAGTTTATGTTGATTAGAAGTTATGATGCATGAATTTCTGTTTGAAGATTAGTTTACTTAGAAGTTAAGAAACTTGACAATCGAATTGGTTAATCCATTATCACATACAAACTACTCATAGATTATCTTTTATGTTCTATGATTAAATTGAATAGGTGTTTATTGGTGAACTATCTTGCAATTGGGAAACTTGTTAAAGTTGACTTCTTTTATCTTTAAAATTCTGAATTCTGCCGAATCCTTTAACATTAATTTACTTTAAGATTTAGTTGTTTTCTTAGTTAATTTTCCTTGAGTTTTCGATCCAAAACCCCTCAAATTTGTGTGTGTGTTCTTTGTTCTTTCATAGCTTTTAGGAGTAATTTGGTCATGTAAATTAGCTCTAATAACCAAGTTAAAGTTCTGATCTTGTTCTCTTATGATTTGTTGCAACCAAACTTGCTAAAATAGAGTTGATTTCAATATGATCTTACTTCTAAATTGCTATGCTGTGACATACATAGGTTTATTCTTGTTAGATTTCGTTGGTTTTACATATAGGACATTAGTTTAGCATTCATATAGTTTAAATAACTTGTATAGATTGCATTTAGTTAGATTATTCTCTTGCTTTAATTCTGTCCACTACTGCTTAATTATTAAACATATTGATTTGTTTGAATTGGGCGGGGATTCATACTTTATAGTTCTCCATGGGAACGATCCCTACTTAACCATACTACTTGTGCTAGCTTTTAGGGTTAATTTGTAAGGCCTGACGACACCTTATGAAATTTTGATACCGTTGCCAGGGAACTAACTTTAATTTACTCCTTTTAAGCTTATTTATTTGTTTATTAAGCTCTCTTTTGTAGGTTGCATGACGAATCCGTTTGATCAACAACTTACTGAAGAAGAAATCGAGCAATTTTACATCAACCAATCTGCCCATCTTGACCAATCACCGCTTCAATCCCCTCTCTTTGATCCCTTTATCTCGCCTGAATTGGAGGAGAGGACCACTTCATTTAATCCTCTCTTTCAACCCAACTTCTAACAAGGCAAATCATCTTCATCAGATGGAGTATACTCTGACCACAATGCCTCTTCATCATCGTCTTCGACTTTATCATTCAGAAATCCCTTTAATATGGCAGTTCAAGCTCAACGTTCTTTGAAGGAGCTTGCCACTCCTAACCTTGATAACCATCCTTTATGTATTAATGTGGAGAATGCTAACTTTAAGTTAAAATATGGTTTTATCCATCTTCTTCCTTATTTTAATGGTCTTGCAGGTGAAGATCCACATTCACATCTCAAGGAGTTTCGCATGGTTTGTAATGGAATGAAACCACATGGCATGGAGGAGAACCAAGTAAAATTGAAAGCTTTCCCTTTCTCCTTAAAGGGGGTGGCAAAAGAGTGGTTGTTCTCTATCCCTCCTAGTTCCATCACCCAATGGAATGACTTGAAATGAATGTTTTTGGAAAAGTATTTCCTAGCATCTCGTGTTGTTAACATTAGAAAGGAAATTTGTGGTGTAAGACAAGCTCATGGTGAAACGTTTTCAAATTATTGGGAAAGGTTTGAAAAACTTTGCATGTTGTGCCCTCATCACCAAATTCTTGAACAATTGCTCATTCAATACTTTTATGAGGGGCTTACACCCCAAGATAGGAGTATAATAGATGCAGCAAGTGGAGGAGCCTTGGTTGATAAAACTCCTGATGTTGTTCGATACTTGATCTCCAATATGGCAGCAAACTCTAAACAATTTAGCACCCGAGGTGAATTTTATGCTAAACGTGTGAATGAGGTAAGTAGCTCTTCCCTTGAGAATAAAGTTGATGAACTAACCTCACTAATGTGTGCTATGATGAGTGGTAATGTGCAGCAAGTTAAGGTATGTGGTATATGCTCAATGAATGGTCATAGTACTGACATGTGCCCAACATTGCAAGATGACCCAATTGAACAAGCGAATGCTTTAGGAGGAGGTTCCAATGCAAATCCACAGCGTAAGTATGATCCATATTCAAATACTTATAATCCGAGCTGTAGAGATCATCCCAAAATTCACAACCACAAGCAAACAATAGAGGAAATTGTCCCTCACATCGTCCGGGTTACCAACATTCTTCTAATCTCCGCTGAGAATCACCCCTTAAAACTTTTCTTCTTCTTCTTCGAATACTTCTAATGATGATGATTTGAGGGATATTGTTAAAACATTGGCTACTAACACTCTTGCAATGCAGCAAAACCTCTTATCTTTTCAGCAGAAAACTGAGGCTAGCATTCAAAATTTGGAGTAGCAAGTCAGACAAATTGCCTCCACGGTGAGTAGGCTAGACGCACAAGGTTCGGGAAAACTCTCTTCCTAATCCTTAAATCCAAAGGAATCAGTCCATGTTATTCAATTAAGAAGTGGAAAGTCATTTGGTGAGCAAAAGATGAAAGAAATAGCATTGGAGGAGGAAGAGGAACTTCAATCACACTCGGTTCCACTTGATGACATAAAAACTGAGAGCATTCTCCCCAAAATTGCCTCGGAAACTTCTTCCCCTTCAAAAGCTAATAGTACACTTTGTGCTCTAAAGGTAGTTCCTAACTCTTTGAATACCAATTTCAAACTAACTCCACCTTTTCCCTTGAATGCTTCCGATGCTAGAA
>JAOSBL010130557.1:0-17814 GCA_027568915.1 Erythroxylum roraimae | reverse complement strand
TGTTTTAACAAATGTGATTCTTTCCCATTGTGGAATATTAGAGTATCATGTATTGCCTACTATTATTGATAGAAAGAAAGGAAACAGGCTACTTTATTTCCCATTTCTCTTTTCCATGACATCAGAAGAATCGCTCTCTTGCTACCTTTCTATTAGCCATTTATTGGGCACGGGCCCTTCAAATGAAGATCCTACATTGAGCCATGGGATGAACAAGGTTCATTGGTGATGTCCTGGTTATGGAATTTGATGATTCCAGACATTTATATTTCTTAGTGCTGCCAAGAAAATTTCGGAAGTTACTAGACAGACATATTCCAAAGTCCATCATGTTGCTCAAATCTACGAAATTAAAACCAAACGAAAGAATCGATCGGCATAAAATACTTGAGTCTCTTGCAAGGTTTATGGCAAGAAATTGACCACTATCATTGTATTCAATGCGTTGAGATCAAGATGTTGCAATTTTGAAACAATTCATATAAAAAGATCGTACTTAAGATTTTTTTAGTTGGTTCCAATGTTGAAAAAGATCTGCTGTCTTTAAATTAGACAATACCAACCATTCAGTCTGAAGGACAAATGGGAGACAATTCTATTCTTTTGACCAGAACATCTGTGAAAATGTGTCAAGTTGTATACTAGCCGTATACAATTTTAGAAAAATCAATCTTTTAGTATTCCAAATGCTGTGGGATACTAAGAGAGTGCCCTCTTTTCCTAGGAGAGAGTATAGAATCCTGGGAGACTATTTTCATTTCCTACGAGAGGACGGAATCCTAAGAGATTAATTCCTAGAGGTTGTTTCTTATTTTTTCTCTTCTCTAAGGTGTATATAAGCATGTAATCCTAAATCATTTTGGAATAGAACAATTCATTTTTCCTTCTACTTTGTGACATGGTGTCAAAGTCTTATAATAAGGAAAATTCTGCACCCTTCATTGCAATTTCTGGCAGCCTTCATTGCTGCAATCTCCAATCATCATGCAACCTTCATTGTTGCATTTTCCCAACCAGACCATACTACTTTTCATCACTGTGATTTCTTTTCCTAAACTCTTAATCAAATAAACCATGTTTGTGATAGACCAAAGGTAACTCAGGTCTATGTTAGGAGAAATAGAAAGACGGCAGGAGAGTAAAAGAGCAGAGGGGTAGTTTTGGCTATCAATTTTGTTGGGAAATATTCAGCTGAATATTTCCTAAGATATTATTGACTCCTAAAAGGCAATAATATCAGATCAGATAACATGTATCAGATCTGATATTGTGTACAAATATTAGGAGATTATGTATAGATATTAGAAGATTATGTACAGATACTAGTTTCCTTAATTAGCTAGCTCTATTTCTATATATACATGTAATTGTGTACTGATGAAGAGAAGAATAGAAATACAACTATTCAATATTTCCGCATTTTCCTATTCACCAAGTGGGTTATAATATCTAAAGTATCGACCACAAGTTTATATGGCATCCCCTCTTGACTGTCTTCATTAAATTATGCTATAACCTGTACTGTGAGACCAAAAGTTTGAAAAACTTGTGACAAGATTAAGTAGGGGATCTAACAAGGGATATAACTAGTCAGTTCTGTATATTTTTAATGGAGAAAAAATGCCAAGTGTACTTCAATGACAAATTGAACTCTTTTTCTTATAGTTTGTTTTGCAACAGGCTGATAGTTTGGGTAGTATTAAGATAAAAGCTTCAGGGAAGCCACTTTAATAATAAAAACTAGTTGCAAAAGAAAGCACCAAATTACTACCTTAAAAAGAACAATTCACAAGGATGACATATACGAAGCTAAAACAATTAAAAGAACATCCAAAGGCCTCATTCATGGACAGGAGAAAATAAAACTTATACAAAACATATAAACAGTTCACTTACTGGATAGGCTGACTTGTCACTAGATGGGTTAAGAGCAGATGACAAGGCAGCTAATGCAGAAGCTCTTTGGGTAGGCCCACCTTGATTTCCATTGGACTTTTCCTGTCATGTAATAACATAGCGTTGCTAGTGTGTGAAAATAACAAAGTCCAAATGCAAGGTTCTTGTACAATTAAGACAATTCAACCTGAATACCAACATCAGATGCAGAATTTCTGACAAAAACATTTAGCATGTGTGGGGGAAACAAGAAAATGAGTTATAAACTGCAAGTTTGAAGGAAGATCTGCAATGACATATTCCCCACTATACAAAACATTTGCAGGTATAGAATCAAAAGAAAATATTGTGTGAAGAAATTACTGCCAAAATCCACAGAGAAAAAGAAGTACATTCACAAGAAATAGATGCACATTCATATAATTTCTAAATGCTAGATCATGACATTCAATTTTAAAAGGAGCATTCACTTGCTTAAGGTAAGCTATTCCATGAAAATATTCTAAAGATTAATAATAGGGCTAATAATATAAGAGAGAAAGAAAGAGAGTCGTGATATCCTTCTCAATGGAGACGAGAGTGGAAAAAGGAAAAATAATCAAAAGAATAAACATGTTGCACTGGAAACATAATCGCAACATTTCTCCCCTTATTTGTCACATTATCATAGTGAAGCAATTGTATACAGAAACCAAGAATCTACCTCCACAGCTTGGTGTCCAAAACCAAAGAGCAATGCTACCTTTTTTTGAAATGAGTTTCCTTGAACCTGAAATTTATATTGGGAATCGATAAATAAAAATGAAACAGCAAAATTTCATATGCAACGCAATAAATAAAGCGCATCTCAAGAACAAAAAACGTAAATTCTTTGAGGGAAGACAAATGAAAAAATTTTAATCAGTTGCAATCTCATCCTCAACAATTTATCTACTGACCTTTTTTCTTACAAGGCATATCCTCAAAAAAGTAGAGATTATATCCAATGGTGCAGTTCAAGCATGCAATACTATATAACAGTTTTTGATGCTATCTTATAGTTGCAACTGAATTCTAAGCTCTTCCAAGTTTAATGTTTACGAATAGATGTCTCTAATCTATTTTTCTTAGGAATAAATACCGTTAATATATTAATTTTTTCCTCCACTTTTTCTCTTCCATCTATGCCCGTTAATTCTCAGACAGCCTGATGGCACCCAACTTTAAGAGTTTCTTCATCTCATTGCCTCCATAACAACTTTTTTCAACAGAATGTTGGCTAAGAAGAAGACCAATCAAATCTGATCAAATATTTTATACGAACTTAAATAGTTTGTACTTGACACCAAGACAAAGCAATGAACACTGATTTAAAACACATAAGATTATATACTTCTTGATTAAACATTTGTAATGATTCTGTGTAGCGGCATACTTTACAATTATCTCAACTCTATAGAAGCAGCCCGACAAAATCATTCCAGCATTCATCATTCACCATGAAAAATTATAGAGAGACAAGATAATAGATCATCCAAAGCTTAACAATGATTTGATAGCAGAGCACATACAGTGGCTTTTGTAATATCCCATGAAAAGTATGTCGTGAAAAATGAAGGTTCATTTCCTTCACTGACTTTAAACAGAGGAACATTTAGCGGCAAACCATCAAGAGACGCAGCCATATCTATATATTTCTGCAAAAAGTAAAATACAGTAAGTACATTATGGCAGGAAAAATCTGAAAGAAATGATTTTTGAAAGCTTACCTGGCCAAGATCAAAAGCATTCTGCTTTTCTTTGGGATCTACTGAATGACCAACCCAAATAAATACCTCAGCATGTGTGTCAAGTATCAGTATGTCCTCTGTCAACAAGTCATCTTGAGAGAAGTTGTAAACTTCCTCGATCTGCTCAATAGAATACAAAAGGCTGATAAGTATTTGTCTAGACAGACTTTTCAGAAGCACACAAAGACTAAAACTCACCTGAAATCTCCCTGGAATCGCAAGCAGCAAAATTTATCATAAAAGGTTGGTTAGAATTTACTTAAAGGGCATGACTGTAAGAAGTAATTTTGTTTCAAAAGGTGCAATACAAGAACGAAATTACTAGAATTCTAATAACCAGAATAAGAGACACCTTTGTTGAGTGAATATGAAAATAAGTGGGGATCTCTGAAAGTTTCTGGAGAAACTCTTTTGCTGGTGTAATTCTGTTTGCCCCCAAGTGCAAACCAGAAAGATGAGCTTTCAGTTCCTTCTTTAGCATGTTTGACAGCAACGCCAGGCTGAAATATGTGAATAGTATTAAAGACAAATGAGGAAAATATGCAGTATGTGAAGGACCTCTTTTTTCTTTTTTCTGTGCAAGAAACTCCTTGGAACAATTTTGCCAAACCCCCAACCCCATCCCACCCAAAAGAGGATTTCAACCCATGCTCTCTTGATATTGGGAAGGAGATACTAACAGCTTGGCTAGTCCCTCAATCTGAGAAAACTTCAATTGTTTCTCGAGATCTTTCTCAAGATAATTGTGACAGCAAACAAAAGATTAGTAATTGAATGATCAATTTAATTGCAAAGCTTCAATTTCTCTTTTAGTACTTCCACATGGAGCATATTTAAAAGGTAATAAGAAAAGATTATTCATAGAGACAAAAAGACCAACTAAAAAATTCAATTCAGATCTGAACTTAAAAGTTTCCCCCTACTTGACCTAAACCTACAAATGTTCTTCAAGGTATAACCATTTCAGTTGACCTCATACTCCAATTCAGTTGAAAGCCAAACCAAGCTATTCAAAAAGTTAATTCAACTAGCTATTTAACCAGTATTATCAAAATTATAGATGAGATATTAGCAACTATTTAATCATTATACTACCTTTCAGAACATAGAATACATTCACATGTTTCATTCCTTTCAACAAAAATGTTCACGGGACTACCTTCAAAAATTCAGCAGCCTTTGCAGCTAACTGCTGCTGCTCATAAGTACTCTGATTCCCATGCCACAGGAAAATTGATGAGCCAGATTGCAGAAGAAAACACTCTGTAGAGTTTAATGATGTTGCCACCTAAAAAATAATAACTTTAGTGGACATCTAACAGATAGTTGCCTTCTGTTGGTTATTAGTCAATTAAAACAATCGCATGGGAGGCAGCAGGCGAAAAAGGTAGACTGAAAAGATCAAGAAGTTCAAAAATCATGGAGATGTATTGGAAGTATTTATTGAGGAAATTTTGAACTTTGAAATGTGACATGATTACTAAGCACCAAAAGATGAATTCCAACAGAAAACCATAAGTTGGGTTTTAGTTTAAGTACAAGAAAACTGTATTCAGTTAACTAACCGATTGACTGTCACAAATTCTAACATTATTAAGGATTTCCTAGGAAGAAACCATGTAACGTTTCATTTTACAATGTCTATTAATCTTCTTAATTGACTTGCTTCATTCTATTTATGTTCTTAGGTCTATAAACAAATGAATTTTGAATAACCACGTTAACCTACGTGAAAAATGACATGCAACTAATTTTTCATAAACAGGCTCAAACTGGTGCCATTTTGGCTTCCATTGATTAAAAACAAGTTTCCTTTAACCCCCTTCCAGACAGGCCTTTTGCTCTGATATATAACTGGTTTTGCCGACAGTACTACCTATCAGCTGGAGTAGTAGTACTACAATTGGTAGCCTCCTAGGAAATCACTGTCATAGATCACCCATCTCTAACAAAAATAGACAATATAGAAGACTATTAACTATGGAAAAAAGATTTCAGCATACATTATCTCATCACATTTAATTTTTCAAGCATTTCCACTTAGAGGAATGCTCATATGCATTTCCACTTAGAGGAATGCTCATACTATGACTGTGGTTCCTACCTAATTTGACGACTATTACCTGATTTGAGGTTTTACTAGTACCTAATCTAACATTCTATATTTGCAATACTAACTAGTTTTTGACAAAATTTCATCGTTAATTTTGACCTTTAGATTCTAGTTTTGTCAGCAGTCTTCAAGTTTAAATTACCACAATTCAATTAATTATAGTGTTCCCATAAATTTCTTTAATATTCTCAAGAATCTGAACTTTTCTTTGATAAACGATAATTTTAATAAATTCCCACAAAAAGATGAGTTATAAAACTCATTTTACAAAGCGTTCAGGCTTGCTTTACTTTTTAAACGTTCTAATTGAAGGCTTCTCAATAGATCTTGAACTTCAATTTCATGTCTGCTTTTTGATCTTCAATTATTTTGTGCATTGGAGAAGGGGCATGGGGATTCAAAGAAGGGAACCCTTCATTGAAAAGGACTGAAACTATTTGATGCGAGCATGACTAACCAATCAAAGAATAGCTAGGAGAAAGAAGCTTCCAGAGGCTTTGAATAGGCTGATTCAAGATATATACGCAGATCAAGCTTCAACAAGCATTCTAGAAAGCTTACTGGACCCAAACAAAGACCAATTACTAATTAACATGATCAAGCTAAGGTTGGAGAAGATTTGGAAGCATAAACTCATGTATTAAATCTAATTTAGTGTCCTAGTCTTTGTTTTATTGTAATTGGGCTATACTTCACTTAATTATAAAGTTCAAAATGTGTTTACTATGATTTTTGTAGTTCATTGCTAGTTTTCTATTTGAATTAGAACTTATTATGGGACTAAATTATATGATTAGAAAAGGGCCTAAAGGTGGTAATTTCCTGTGTCTTACTATAATTTAGTTATAATAGAACCAGTAGTTAGTTTCCTAATTAAGTAACGACAATTAGAGTTCTATTCAAGTAATAATAGTAGTTAGCTTTTTACTAAAGTAGGAATCTTGGTTACACTTGTAATTAGATGTTTGTTACATTTTTTATGTTAATTTTATATGAAGTAGACATTTCTAATCAACAAAGACAGATTGATCAAATTTTGGGATCAAAATCAATTTGGGATTAAAATCAAAAGCACTACGTCAGATAATGCCAGATATTAATCAAATTTTGTCACTCTACTTTCCAAAAAAAAGGAATCATTCATGACTCATCATCGTTGACAAAATAGGATTATTGAGAAGAAAAATGGCATTTACTCATATAACTCATGCTCTACTGTTTCAAAAGAATGTTCCAAAAGCCTATTAGAGGGGAGGCAATTCTAATTGCCACATAATAAATAAACTTCCCTCACGTCGGTTAGACAATAGAAATTCCATGGAAAGCCTTAATACCTATTATCCTAGCTTCAGAACCTCAAATGGGCTTTACTCGTAGGGTATTTGGTTGCACTAACTTTGTAATCCCATTGTCATCAAATGTGTACATAAAAGGGGTAAAAGTGCTATAAACTTTCATCTTCTTTCCTATAAGAGTGTGGAACCCTAAGAGATGAATTCCCACTTTTAGAGATTGTTTCTTATTTTTCCTCCTACACTAAGGTGAATAATATAACCATGTAATTCTAAATTATATGTAAGAATAAAAATTATTTTCCCTCCTTTTTTGTGTCATCTTCTACAGGCAGATAAACAACCAAAAAGGATGTGTATATAATATATTCAATTGAAGTTGTGAGTAAGATCCTACTTGCTAACCGATTTTATAAGATATTCAATGACAGAGAGTCACAATGGGTTGACAGTGTACTAAGCTTGTGATGTATCCGAATCTCTTTTTTGTTCTTATGGTTCTAGTGAAAGTATCTTTGTGTTCAAATTTAAAGATTCGAGGCCGAATCCTTTCAAAGAGTGGGGGAATGATGTCAACATGACTAGCCAATCAAAGAATTCATTGTATATGCCTAGTGGACCAATTACAAGAGATAAAGGGTGAGAATCTTAAAGAGCCTTTGAATGGGTTGATTCAAAACATATTTAAATCAAGCTTCAAGGAGCATGTCAAAGAGGATTTTGGGAAGCTTACTAGACCCAAACAAAAATCAAATACTAGTTTAACAAGATCCAAGCATGTTGGAGAATATTTAGTAGATGTATATTAGGAATCTGATTTAAATATAATTCATATAATGTTAATTAAAGTATTTTATTAAAGTCCTAATTAAAGTAGTAGTAGTAGTAGCAAATAATTTCTTAGTTGAATAAGGAATATTAGAGTTCCAATTCAAGTAGTATTAGTAGTTAGTGTTAATTAAGAATCCTTATTACACTTGTAATTAGAATATTGCACAATTTTTTTGCTCACCTTATATAAAGGGGATGTTTCTACTCAATAAGTTGAGTCGCAAATATTAAGAGTTGCAAGTGCTTTATCTCTTGTTCTTTATTGAACTTCAGAACTTATCAAAAAATTTCTTTTCATGTGTCATTCAAAAAACTTTATTAAATTGGTTCTTTATTTTTCATAATCAAGAAGTCAGTTCATGAAAATTTTGATTTAGCCTTTCTTATAAGATTTTAATCTTATTCGAAGTTCTCTAGGTTTTATTCTTAAGTGGTTGCCATCACTATTATTATTGAGGCTAAATTAAGAGAACTAGAAGCATTATCATTATTTTCAACATGATGCAAACAATCATATTAGTGTTCCCTCCTTCTCCCCCATCTACTAAAGAATCAAACACTTATTATAGAACCTAGTTTCCAATAACAAAAATTTGCAGTAGCATGATACGCTTCAACTCTTCACGCTCTCATCAGATCTCAACTTCAAGAACACTTGATGATAAGTCTATAATGTAAGCTCACATCTAAAATATCTCTTTTTACATCAAAAGTATCTAGCTACACCTTGTTCGTGGAAGTGTTGGACATTAGTTGATCCTAGTTCCTGTTGTAAATATTTCAATGAGATGACAATGGAGAAGATAATGAACAATGAGGTAAAAGGTTAAGATTATATTTAAAAATGGTTCCTTAATATACATAGTTAGGCATCATAAACCAAGCATATGAAAAATTGGGAAATTTTTTCAACGTTAAGGAATAATTTCTTCAAGTGAATTCCAATTACCAATTCAAAGAATCCTAAAGTAATATGTAAAGACAACAGTGAGGAACATACTAGTAGAGGAGATCATTAAGGAAAGGATATGTATCAATGCAAAAACTAATAATTCTTTTCAGAAAAAAGTGCAAGATACCAGTTACATACCGCATCAACTTGCTCTGTCTTATTGTTATGTATCGAAGTTCCAGAAACCCTAAAAAGTGCAACACTATCTGTAGTGTAAGTTTCATCTGCCACTCCTTTCTCAGCCACAAGATTCTTGTAACCAGAGCTCAAGCCACCCTAAGGTGATCATATTAACTAGTTAACCACCCGAGGTTGTCACACATCCCCATTTTTAGAACTTGTAAAGCAAAAGCTTGCAGAGGAAGTTCACAATGTACCTTGAGGACTAACATAGGCTGAAAAAGTGCAACAAATTGTGGTGGCTCCTTACCTTGGAAAATGCGACCCTATAGGAATCATCTATTATAGACAAGTCTAGATATAACCTTCCAGCAATTTACAACAAATAAAGTCATACCTGAACAGGTCTACCCTTAAGTGAGTTGAACATAGTATTTGCCAACTGAATTGTTGTATTCTGGTCTTCCTATATTTGAAAACAATGATTGAGAATAAAAATTGGAACATTATTAAAAGAGATTCAACCACGACTACATATAAATTAATTTCTTATACAACCATAGTACATGCTACTTTCAAGTAATTTAAGTAGAGAATTAAATACCAACTTGATAAAACTAAGGAAGTGAAACAATAGTGTAGCACAGCAAAATGCAAGCAACTAATTACTTCTAACATGTTGAAACTTGCATGCTACTAACAAGGTTACAAAATATCAAAAAGATATTTACATGAAGATGTTGTAGAAGAGGTTTGCAACTTATTATTGCCTCACCAAGGAAATAGAAAAGTATGATGCCAATCTTAAGCCTGTACCTATTATGCAATGAATAGAATAACATTTTATACTGGAAGAGAATTGAAAAAAAAAATGCCAGATTGAATGAGCTAATTATGCAAGACATTGATTGGATTAATGAAGACAAGGTGGCTACTTTTATGAAATAAACATCAATGATGAGTAAATAATTCTCGCTCAGAATCTGAAAAGAGACCTATAAAGTTAAACTCCCAATGGTATACCATAGCTCAAGTAATCGAGAAATGGCTAAAGTATGAATGACCAAAGACAAAATACACCCTAGCACTACTCCCAACACCTTATGATACTTAAAAGTATTTGGAATAATACTGCAAGTCCTATAAATAGGCAAAAGAAGCATCAATGTCTCTAATTTCTAGCATAACCATACTAGTGTTGTGGCTATGAGAAGAACTAAATGAAAATCCAAAAACCCTTTCAAGATATATGACCCTATGTGATGAATAATACTTTATGCCATTAGTATAGGACTTAATGGCCCATGAAAATATTAGATAGAGATGCTCTACTTATCCTAAATCTGAACTAAGATAAAACACATTACCTCTATGCTATATTTTCCAAACCAACAGCATAGGAAGTAATCTTCTTTCCTATCACCCGAGTGATAGGTGTATAGGATGATATAACAATCTCCACTATAAAATTTACCGATATCCTCTTTAAGCAATAGAGTTTTAGCTCTGCCATTAATGCACCAAACCTGGGAAGGAACAAGAAGTAGAATATTAGTCTCGTGAAAGCTCCACAAATAAAGTAAATATGAGATAGAATTATGAAGTGAACCTCCATCTTCCCCCCTCCTTCAAGCAAAGGTGGCACTTCCTCACTTACAGGAGCACTTTTTGCCGTACCCTTGACACCAAGGCCTTGTTGCTTCAGCATTGCTAACATATGTAAAGGATCTTATTTAATAATGCTAATTATGACTAAATGAGTCCAATCCAACTCCAAAGCAATATTTTTACCAGCTACTTTCCCTCTTCCCTCCTCAGCACCAGGGGCTGCAGACCCTGCTGGCCAAGAATCAAAGTTTGACTTGAATGCATGTGTCTCATAACCTTGAATAAGTCGTGTTATACGAGTAGCTTTTGGCCTGTTTTGGCTAACAACAAATCCCTGCAGAAATAGATGGAATATAAGCATTCCAAACGAAACAAAAAGGAAATGTGATGTTTGTACCTCGGCTGCCTGGATTGCAGATTTTCGCTCCTCTACTTGTGTTACACGGCCAACCCAAACAAATACCTCAGCACCACAGTCCAACAGATAGCTTTTATTGTTTTCTAACAAGCCTTTGGACAGTTCACCTTCAACAATCTTCACCTCGCCATCAGTGATGCTACAGGGAACAGTAATTATCATTCAGCACTCTATATGCACACAGTCCAAAACAATGGTTATCTGGATAGCCATTTTTGTGTTTCTCCGTGAAAAGAATTCTGAATCTTACAAGATAGAACCAGATCAGAATATAAACAGATAAGTTAACTTTGAAAGCTTTAATCATTGGTATCTACAATATAATTTATACTGACAGTTGGCTACCATTTTCTACCACAATATTAAAAAGATATAAATAAGGCTCAAAAGAAGTCGTACTGAAATCAAGAAATAAAGCCTGCCTTCAATCCACACTAAAGTAAGGAGTTTTCCAAAAAAACAAAACATGTTATAACCTTAAAGGATAGGAAGAAAAAATTTTCTATAACGTGTTCTGGCAGGAAAGATGTCATTTCATACATAGCAAGAAAGTAAGTTGAAGAAATATTAAATGATTCTAGGAGAGAGCTAATAATGATGAAATATTGACATTACACAAGATTTGCAAACGAAGGCATAAATAAGAAAGAAAAATGCTATTTTGAATTGGTTGATAACAGAATCTACAGTTCAAAAGAAATATGTGTCAAATAGAAATGATCATAAATTAAAATTAACATTTTGATATAAAATAGAATGCAAGCCCACAAAGAAAATAAGCATCACTCTTCTCAAATAATGCAAGTTTCTAAATACTCACTAATGAGTAAAACAGATGTTGAGGATTAAAGTACCTATAAAGTTTAGCAGGAGCACTCTCTGGGATAATATCCTCTTCACTGGTAACCTTTTTGCCTATTGGAGCAAAACCTCCCATGAGGACCCAAAACTCCCCGGAGTCTGACTCAGTATCTAACTTCCCATCATCTAGCATTGCAAAAACCATTGAGCAAGAAAATAAGAAACAGGAAGAGAATGTATATTTAGGATCTGCGTTTGAATGAAGATGAGACTTTCAGGATGTACTCATGGTGGTGTCACAAGTAAATTTCAAATACATGTCCACTTACCAACAATAGCAACATCACATGTCCCTTCATGATACTTTTCCTTCAAAAATTGAATTACTTCCAAAGCCTTGGCTCTTTCTTGGATATTGGAATTTGCACCATTGAACTGATAAATTTTGTTCTCGGAATCCAATATAAACACATCATCATGATTCAGTGAGGAACGAGCAAAAGGAACCTACACGAAAGACATATGCAGAACAATGTTCCTTTGAGCCGATTTCTTGATTCACTGCAGGTTATATCTAAGCAAATTTCAATTTCTTTCACTAAATTCTAGTCAAGAGAATACCTGCTTCATCCTAACAACCCGTTTCCCTTTGCATATGTATAACCGCGTTTCAAACTCTTCTTCCTCGGGTTTTTTAAATCCAGAAGCAACTCCACCCTCTAATGGTATGATGCAAGGCTTAAAATAGGACAAAAATTTATCAGATTCATAGCCTTGAACTTCTCTATGTTGCACCGCACGTCCTCCAAGTGCTGCATCTAGTTCAACAGCTTTAATAGCTGCTGTTCCAGCTTCATCCTATGAAAAGTTTGTCGTAACATGTGAGACCAGACTCAAGATAGAGGAACAATACAAGATAACAGAAAGTAAGGTCATGAAAGATAAAAGATAATCCAGTTAAGAAACACCTGAGTTGTGTCTCTTCCAATCCAGAAGTGAATATCATATATATAAGCACCTCCCTTTCCAGATGTTGTCTACAGCACAGAAGAAAAAGCAGAGAAAGATAAAGAAAATCTGCAACATTAAGCTTGCCCATGTGAATGCAAAAGATGCATAAGCATGCCATTGAACTACAACGTGTCCAGATATAAATGACAGTGTAAAGCATTTGCATGTTTGCTCTGTTGGTACAAATCAATTGACCACCACATAAAAGAGACTTTTAAAGAAAGAGCCAATATAATCAGGGACGAAGCCACAGTGGGGGCAACTCCAAGAAATTTTACATAAAAAAGTTATCATTTTAAATTTTTAACTCATAAAAAAATTAAAATTTTGCCCCCACTAAAAATTTTGCCCCCACAAAATTTTTTTTTTTTGCCTCCAATGAAATTTTGCTCCTACTCAAAAAAATTTCTGGATCCGTCCCTGAATATAATGGTATCACATAAATGGTGGCAACAAAAAGATGTACACTCAAGCCAAATCACAAAAATGTTGATTTCAGGATCTTGTACTAGGCAGCCACCCACCCTAACTTCCTTTATGAGCTTACCACACAAACAAACCCCATAAAATGACCACAAATTGAACACGCACTCTGTACATTGAAAACTATAGTTCTGATCTGTGACATTGTCTAATACTCTAAGAAAATAGATGCATGAGAAAACTTATTACAAATAAAGACGGAACAGGGGGAGAGAGGGAGAGGGAGAAAAAGGTGCAGACGCTCATACCTGTAAGATAATGTAACAATCACCCATGTAGAACTTCCCATATTCAGACTTTTGCAATGCAACTGGCTGAAAATTCTCAATTCGCCAAATTTCAGTCCCTCTAAGTAATGTTAAGTTTAACAGTTTTCAACTGTGAATTGAAGCACTTGCAGAACTCAAAAGATGTAATAACATATGTACATATTTACTAAGCCTACCCCAAGAGAGCTCAAGTACAATATTTGGCATATGTATGATTTCATGTATAAAGTTGCTGCTTGTGCAAAAGGATACGGTCTCTGCCCCACTCCCTGAAATGCAGGGTCCAAAACTTTGGTAGAGCTAGACATAATCTGAAATGCTCCTTGAGACTCCTAACGGAAAATACCAAGAATTTGTAATCTCAAGTTATCTGCTACCTAGAAATTGCGCAAAAACTCAGTGCAAGAGGTAGAACTATGATTTTGAGCAGTAGCATATGAGGTAATGTTTCTACAACGTGAAGCAAACACAATTAGGATAATTTCATAACCATCAAACATCAAGTTCAAGAATTTGAATTGCTCAAAGCAGAGAATTACTCCTTTATGCCACGACCAAAGAGAAATACTTTTCCAGCAAGGTAGACAAGCAAAACCATAGAATCCAATAATAGAATCAAGTTGACAAAAGTTGTACGCCTAACCCATATAAGCTAGTTTGTACCTAATGTTTACTTGAGATGAGTAGGACTTCCACAGTATCCTCCAATGAAATATACAATTTGGATAACTTATCTATTAACTAACAGAAAGCTATCAAGAAACAAGATTGTCTCAACTAGTCAAATGAAGTTATTGACTCCAAGACTAAATATGACAAATGGAGAAAATATGGAACATACGCCATATACGTTTGTTCGCAACAGGCCTATTGATACAAAGTAGATGTCTATAAAATTTCAAAATTTCTGCTCCAAATGGATCTAAATTTTCTTTCAATAATTCTACAAAAGCGCTCACACTAATGTAGTCTAGGCAATGCATTATCCTGCATCTTCCATAGCAGTATCGTAGGGTGGCACAATATAACTGGTACTACCTAAAAGTGCAATCATGAATGAACTAATTTGAACAACTCATTTCTGGATCAAAAAGGCTATTTAGTACCTGCAACCTTCTACCTATACTGAGCATGACCTTCACATAGTTTGCATCAGTTATATGCAGATTTAGACAAAATATGATATGCAGAAAACATCAGTATTAAGGCTACAAAGACTAAGTGACAATTTGCCAAGAATCAAGTGGGAATGAAATAGAGCCTTAAATGTTTGTTTGACAAGGAATAAAGTGGCTTCAAATATGATATCAGATAATAGAAAGGAATTTCTATTATGAGAATTGAGAAACTACTCATGTGTTAGTGGCTGAGGGCAGAAGCCTTATAAAGAATCAAGAAATGGAATGAAGTTATCATCCATTTGTCTATCCCATTCTTGATAACGAAAATGGAAACAAGGCCTTCATACCCTATCTAATTACAATCCTAGACCGCTCAGACCTTAACCTGCTTTTAATACTTGAGTGGGAATTTTCTGGAAACAACTATGTAATGCACCAATATCTGTAAAAATAATATCAATCAAATAACCCTCTATTCCTTATGGAAAAACCTTAAACATGATAACACTGAAATGAAGTTGTTATTAGAGGATGTTGAATGAGAACACAGACAACAGCAAATATCTGCCATGGTCAATTTCTCCAGCTGCACGCACTAAAATCCAAATGCTAAGCATTTCTCTCTCATGTAAAACGGTAATCACCTTATATTTGATTACTTTTCTCTAAAGACGCCATAGAGATATGTTTAACTAGCATGAAATCTCAACGTTATCAGAATGAAAGCAATCACTAGCTTGGCTCAAAACCTTGGGTCTTTGAACCAAAGTTATGAAAAGAACTATAAATAACCAATCAAAAGCCAGCAAGTTGATTAATAACCGCAAAGAAGGAAAATCCGATCGGCATGATCACGTGCTAGAATCTTTGAAAGTAACAAATGGAAAAAAAAATGTGGATTTCATTTGAAGAATGAGCTCATTAAGATCGCAGGTCAATTTCGAATTGGACTCATGCATAACAAACACATCACAAGAGAAACGATCAAACAAAATTAATAGACAACAAACAAACAAACAAACAAACAAATAAGAAAAGCAACCAACGGAGGAGAAAATCTCAACATCAGATCAGAAAGCTTAGATCACGCAAACAAAGCAACAAGAGGACAAGATCACAGACAGCCATGTCATTAAACAAAAGGAGGAAGACGAAAAGAAAAGAGATCTAACAGAATTATCGTAATCAGAGCACCAAACTGGGCATCACAGACCAATGACAACGACCACAAGAACAATTCATATATACCAGGAAAGTTTTTCCGGTTAGGATGATGACGAGGATGATGTGCCTTTGTACAGAGAGAGAAGATCAGAAATAGAAAAAGGAAAAGAAACTTGTTTTTGGGTATTGGAGAGAATGAGGATGAAGAAGTGTCAGAGCTGGCAAATAATAGGAGAAGGAATGATGTATATATATATATACACGCACACACAGTTGGTAAAGGAAAAAGTGAATTATTGGTGTGTGTAATGGGCTATCCGACTCTCCTGCCTTTTTTCTTTTTTCTTCTTTTATGCAGGGAGAATGATATGATGGCATATGTGGTTGTTTAACTGAAATGTTTAAGGAAAAGAAGTGGGAAGAAATGGAACACATCCCATCCGATTCCGAACCCCACCACCACCACCCATGTTTTTCCATCTTTTGTTTCCCAGCGGTGCCAATGAGTTTTTACTTTTCCGATACATTTTCTCAATAATATCCTTGTCTCGTAATTTCATAAATAGTATCATGGTCCGCCTAAAGTCTTAAAACCTTAGATATACAACTACTCATCTAGCCCTTCATATCTGCCTCATAATGTCATAAATAGTATCATGCTCCGCCCAAAGTCCTTTTTCGTAGATATACAACTACTCATCAAGCACCAAAAGATGAATTCCAACAGAAAATCATAAGTTCAAGCACAATAAAACTGTATTCAGTTAGCTCACAAACTCTAACGTTAGTAAGGATTTCCGAGGAAGAAACCATGTAACGTTTCATTTTACAATGTCTATTAATCTTATTAGTTGACTTGCTTCATTGTATTTATGTTTTGACTAATTTTTCACAAACTGGTGCTATTTTCGGCTTCCATTGATTAATGACAAGTGTCCTTCAACCCCTTTCCAGACTGATTTTTTGCTCTGATATATAGTTGGTTTCGCTAGCAGTACTACCTATCAGCTGGAGCAGTAGTACTAAAATTGGTAGCCTGCTAGGAAATTACTGTGTTGCATGGATCACCAATCTCTAGAAAAAATAAACAATATAGAAGACTAGTAACTATGGAAAAACAATATTCAATATACGTTATCTCATCACATTTAATTTTGCAAGCATTTCATATTATCCGGTGACTCTGCTTCCAACTTAATTTGACGAGTATTACCTAATCTAACCTTCTATATTTGCAGTACTAACTAGTTTTTGATAAATTTCATCGGTAATTTTATGAATTTTAGGTTCTACTTTTGTCAGCAGTTTATAATGTTCCTGTAAATTTCTTTAATATTCTCAAGAATTTCCATTTTTCTTTGATAAACAGTAATTTTAATAAATTCCCACCAATTATAAATTATCTCTGCTTTACTTTTTAAATTTCTAATTAAAGACTTCTCAGTATATCTTGAACTTCAATTTCATCTCTACTTTTTGATCTTCAATTCTTTTGTCCATGGGGATTCAAAAAAGGGAACCCTTCATTGAAAAGGATTGAAACTATTTGATGCGAGCAGGGCCATCCAATCAAAGGATAGATAGGAGACACGAGTGTCAAGTGTGGCGAGCGAGAGCGAGCGAGAGCATGGCGAGAGCAAGGAAGAGAGGACTGCATGCTGCTGTGGAGGACACTGTAGATTATTTACATATTAATTAATCTGTAGTAACTTACGTACTCTACCTTCTGTTCTCAACTTCTGCCTCCCCTTTGCTTTGTCCAATGTCCACCAAACAACTAATTTAGAATGTAAGAAGTATTAGTAACCCCAACAAACTAATGGTAAGCGACCTTTTGTCAAAGAAAAAGTCATATACACTACAAGAAAATTTGGTTTCAGCAACCATAATAAAATAGTTGCTAATTATATACATTTTGCAACCAAAAATTATTTGGTTGCAATATATAAGTTACGTATATTTTTTA
>JAOSBL010130493.1:0-17861 GCA_027568915.1 Erythroxylum roraimae | reverse complement strand
TTCAAGTGTGTTTTTACCTCTCCTAATGACTGATTTGGCTTTTACTCCCTTCATAAAAGTTGTAGATCATCTTTTTCCCTTTCCAACGAGGTATAGCATGCATTGTTTGGAGATAGGACTAATAAGTTATGAACATTTGAAAATTGCTGCCACTATTCTCGGGTACTATTAATTTGGCCATTTTGGGCTGAACCTTCGGACAGATTTTTCGTACCTTTAGAGCCGGAATCGATTTTTCCATCCTTCATGATAGATGTAGAGGGTCTTTTTATCTTTCCAACGAGGTATGATATGTCCTATTCGGAGTTAGGAGTAAAAAGTTGTGAGGGTCGGAAGTTGGCCGATTACTATTCATTTGGTCATTTTTCGCTTTTCCTCTTATAACTTTTGCAAAATTGAGTTTATAATCATGTATAAGTATGAGGGTTTCGGATTAAGTAGTTGGGTTCCGGAAACGGGACCCAACACATAATCATGAAGATCAAATTTGCATCAAAATTCATGAACCAATATAAGGGAGTGCCTAATTATTTCTCGTAATAAAAAACTATAAAATGAAATATGTATTGATATTTCTACAAGATGTATTTTACTGAGGGATTTTAAGTTATTACTCAATAAAGAAAAATAAAGAAAAATGGGCAATTCTTAAAGGATGAGATCAATTCAAAAGTACTTTTTCTATAATGTTAATATTATAACTTGCTAATTGATGCACTTGAGATGTATTTCCCCTAGCTCCCGAAAAAGACATTATATGGACTGGATTAAAGGGTTCTGTCATCCTAAAATTAGGATTCATCTCTTGTCACAAATATTTACTTTGTAACATAACATATCTCAATAAATTAACATAATTTTTCTAACACTTGTACATTTCCATAATGATGGTGTTTTTCCAAAATAAATCTTTGCTCTTCAGCATCTTAGAGTAGTCATCATTTAGAAGGTAATTTTGAAAGATCATCAATTCCTAATGAAATTGATGTAGATGTGGCTTGCTAGAAACCTAAAGTCTTTATTTAATCTAAGATGTGTGACGTATATGTCATACCGAAGTGATCTATTAATCTTCTAATAAATCGTTTAATGAAAGTTCTATCTGTCATTTTATTATGAAATACTAGAATGACCTGTGTAGGTTTTGACTATGGATTTAAGTTAATGGTTAGAAAACTTCCTTTTCTCGATCTTGATTCACATAGAAATATAGAAACTATGGTTCTAGTTGAATCAATGAGATCTGAATTCCCATAGATGTCATAAAATTACTTAGCTTAAATCCCTATGATTAGATTAGGTACCATCTAATTTGAGCAAGCTTAACAAAATCCTTGTATAGCTTCTTTGATTTCTTCATAAAGATAAATATGACCAACGATGGTTCGAATGTAGATACAGCAAATTTCTTTTCTTCATACTCCTTACTATTATATAGTGTCCATAAATCTCATGATAGGTACCCAAAGATTCGTTGTGAACTTTGACGGGAACTTCTCTTAAAGTAATAATGTGTTGATCTAGTTTCCATTAGGGCCACTAAGCTTTTCAATCTAGTTCTAACAATGCACTTCTGGAATCAAAAAAGTGGAACCATTTGGTGTTGCATATTAGAACTCATTAAAGCCCGATTTGTATCATTATGCTCGATAAAAGGAATGAGGGAAGCTCCAACAAAAAAATTTCGGAAGAGAAAAATACTTTGAAGATGAACATCTTCCTATGTAATAGTAAGGAATTCTTAACGATATCAAGTTTGAACAATTTTTTCCTCCTAAATACCCCGATTTAGTGCAACCATACTTTTTCTAATTTCGTATATATTTCATCAAATGGGCTTTCTAAATCCCCACAATGACCAAGCTTGGCATGAATTGCTAAGGATCCAATAAGTCCAACATTGGTTCCTTCAAATGTTTCGATTGGGCAAATGCATCCATAATGAATAGGATGAATATCTTGTATCCGAAAATTAGCAGTTCACCTTATCACTCCTCCAAGTTCGAAATAAATTGATTTTCTCCAATGGACTATTTGTATCAATGGATTTGTACGATCTAAAACTTGAGATAATGGGTGTAAATTGAAAAAGGATTCATAAATGCTTATTAAGGGAGTTAAAGTTACCAAATTTTGAGGTGTCAATTTATACTTAATTGCTCCACATATAGCTCCTCTAACCACATTTTCTAAATGAATTAAAGCCAGCTCAAATTGATCTTGTAATAGCTCCGCTACAAAATGAATACGTTTATTTTTTAAATGATTCATATCGTCAAGTGTATCCATTCCAATCAACTACTTTACAGTTTTCAATATATCTCGTGGTAATAAAAAAGTATTGGTATGAGGTATATTAAGATTTAATCTTCGGTTCATATTTAGTTAACCAATCTTTCCTAGTTTACATTTTTCTGAAAGAATTTATTTTGTAATTCCTTACATAAGGATTCAGATAATACTGGACCTCCATTTACACAAGTAAATTGTTGATAAAACTCTAAAATAGGATTCTCTTTTGACTCCATTTTTTCTCCTTATTGATCATTTAAATAATAATTGATACAATAGAAGCAATTGATATAAGAGAAGTACAGGGTGTGAATTCTTTTTACAAATTGGAATCTTTAAACTTAAATGGGATCTATGGAATTCTAGGGATGCTTGTACCTATTTTTACTCTTATAGGAGTTGCAATAGGTATATTAGTAATTATGTGGTTAGAAAGAGAAATATTTGTAGGGATACAACAATGTATTGGATCAAAATATGTCGATCCTTTGGGAGTTCTTCAAGCTCTAGTAGATGGGACAAAATTATTTTTCAAAGAGAACCTTTTTCCATCTGGAGACGATAATTGTTTTTAGCATCGGACCATCTATAATAGTCATATCAACTCTATTAAGCTATTTAGTAATTACTTTTGACTATCGCCTTAATATCAACGTTTTTAATGGATTTCCATTTCAAGTATTGCTCTTATCGGACTTACTTATGTCAAGATATGGATCAAATACTAAATATTCCTTTTTAGGTTCTACGAGCTGCTACTCAATCTGTTAGTTATGAAATACCCTTAACTCTCTGTGTATCATCCATAGCTCTATATGTGAGTCGTTAAAACATAAGTTTTGACCTATGTTTTTTGACTTAGAACGATAAAATAAAAGAAGTCAAAATGAGTTGAATAGGATATCTTCTTTTTTTTATTCACCATTTGGGTTAATGAATTTAATTAGATGGTTATATGAGTGAAAGAAATCTGCTTCTAAATGTGCAGTAAAAAAATGGAGACTCATTTCTTATGTACAAGAGTAAAATAGAAAATAAACATAAGAAAACTAATCTGGGTACCCAAAGATTTGTTGATTACTTATCCTAACCTGAAGCAGGTTCAAAAGTAAATCCTATAGCTTTATTAAGTTTTTAATATCATTTATTTATATGAATTACTTTAAGGTTAATGGACGATTGAGAAAGAAGAGAATGCGTGGATGAATAAGAAGACCAAGATACACAATGGATTAGTAATATAGGTTCATTAATTTATTAAAAAGAAAATTTCTGCATAATATTAAACTTTAATATATAAAATATTGAATTTGAATATAAAATATAAAAAAGAATGTTAATTTTCTTTTGATTCAAAATTTTAATTATAAAAGAATATAAATTAGGGGAAAATGTTTGTAAAAGCTATTAGGTAGTATTTCCCACAATTCCGATTGAAAGTATACTATATATCAACCACCGATCGAAGAAATAACTATCAGGAACGAAATAACCATACTTATAATAGTAATAGGCTTATAATGGTAATAGGTAAAGTTAGAATAATTTAGTTATCCTTATAATTTATAAGGATAACGATTTATATAATTAGTTTATTTATATAAGTTTGATTTATATAATTGAAATACTTAATTTATAGTTATAGTTTATTTAGTTTAACCTTTTTTTTTGTTTATATCTTATCCATTTTAGTTTATATATATCTTTATTTGATAGGTTAGTGTCTTGTAGTAAGATTAGTAGTTATGAACCCTGTAGACTATCCCATAGGGGTGGTGAAGGGAGGGCCCTTAGGATTGTCCTGCACTTGGAAGGGTCCCCCTTACCTCTTCCTTCTTTGAGCTCGAGTTATAGAAGAAGGAGATGAAGGAACCGAGAAGAAGGTATTAGTAATTATAAATAATCTATTTATGATAAAAAGTGTGGATATAAAATATTAGGAAGTTAGCGCAAAAATCATTCTTTAAACTTAGAAATTTCCCCAATAAAAAATTCTTCAAAATAAAAAATTGAAAGATTTTGTTTAACTTATTCGTTTGGAAATTTCTTGAAAAGTTAATCATAGTAATAGAATATCTATATCAAGTAACAGTTTAATTGGTAGAATAACGTTATTTATTGTTATGTAATTTGATACATTGCGGGTAGTAACGTTGATAAGTTAGGTTAGGTGAAAGAACGGAAAGAGAGGGATTCGTCTTATCAATTTGCAAATTATTTTTTAATTAGTTAAAAGAATGAAATTGAGAAAGGGAAATAAAGAGAAGCTGTGTACGAATGAGAGAGTCAACAACAAGAAGAAAAAAAAGGATTAAATAGAAGAACTCTAAAAAGTCATTAAAAATAAAAACAAAAATTGTAGTTGATAAACTCCCAAATAGAAAATTTCAAAGAGTTAAAAATTACAAAATTAACAAAAGTGTTAAATTTAAAATATAATTTACCTTAACAACTAACTAAAAGTTCTAACTTGCTTCCTTAATCCATGCATTTATGAAATGAAAGTATGGGATCAGAGGCTTGGGCGTTAAAGTTGGAGTAATGCAATACAATATATATATAGATACGTGTCATATATATAGACGTGCGTGCGTGTTTGTGAAAACTTTAGTTGGTTTCTCTATGATCGTCGGTTGATGAGTAGGAATGTTAGTCTGAGTTGATTTTGGTTTGAGTTGATTAGGCCACGGGTTAAAATTGTTTCTTCTCACTGACCGGAACAATAAAATGACATTATTTTCATATTTTTTATAAAAATATTAAAGACAGATCAGGTCGAACCGGGTAACAGGTGATCGGGCTGCCTTGGGCACGTAACCCAGGGGCCCATTGGCATCCTTATGGATGAGGAGACCTTAATATTAGGATAAGTTACTAAAATAAAGGAGTGGGGAGGATGACCCGTGCAGTACGGTGAAACATGTTGAAGCAACAGTGTGAGGTAATGTTTTATAGCTTGAGTTTATTGAATGAGAAGCAAACCAATGACAATTCAATGATGTCACCAAACCAACGACTTGATCTAGCAAAAGCAAAAATAAATATCCTAACGAGTTTTCTAGAAAAGCTATCATTGATAATTTAGACTTAAGTTACGCGATAAGATTAAGATTGACTTAATATTAGTGGGAGAAAAGGAAGAGTAGAAACAAGAAGTTGTATTATAAGATGAACATATTGCATGTTTATAGTATATTACCATGAATCAAATAAATATTCTAATAATGAAGTTATAAGGAGTAAGACTTTTCCTCAGGTTTCTGTTTTTATAATATATATATATATGTACATTACCTGTTAAAAGGTAGCTAATCGCCTATTGGGAGGGACGGTCCAAATTCCTATCTAGCATTGGTTCCGTAGAAATTGGCTCCAGAACGCGTAAACACATCTTACAAGAAAAGAGGAAACAGAAATTTAACTGTTAGTAGTTACCATGCCATAGCATGTCTTAATTCAGTCAGTTAAAGCAGGGGAGAAAGAAAGAGACAAGAGGCAGAGTGGAAAGGAGGCTACATGTCAGCAGTAAAACAAACATCATTATTAGATTCTTCTAAGTGTTGAGTGTACCCCAAAGTCAGTCGGTTATCACTTGGTCAAGTGCCCTCAATTTTAGGACATTTTTTTTTCAACCAAGAAGAGAAGAGCAAAAAAATTGGAAAACAAACACCCATTTTTTGGTTTTTAACCACGCCCCTTTGCAACTGTATTTAATCTCCCTTGGCCTTTCTCATGAAACAAAACCCTAAGGGTTCTTGTAAGAACCAATCGCCGCCAGATTGATCTTAGCCGTCAAACTCTCCTCATTTCTTTCTTTTTAGACAGCTCACTGTGTTTTTCTTCCTTAACTTCCGCAAAACCACCTCCTCTCACAGCCTGTGTTGCATTCCTTTTGTTGCTGCCTCTGTTACATGGAGACATGGCGCTGAAGCTATGTGATTCTGTTTCAAGGAATTTATTCTTGAAGGGAGTTTCCCATGTTTTATGCCTCATATAATCTCTGGATTTCGTAGATTGGCTTATCAAAAGATTTAATAGGCGTTAAAATTTTGACCTTTCTAGTTTACAGTGGCTGTCAGTATGGGTTTTGGCATTTTAAGTTGCTTCTACGTAGAAATTTTTGGTTTTTAGCACCTTTTAGTAACAGGGCTCTATTATTGATACTGGTTTATTGAATCAGTTGTTAGATTGTACTAGTTAATGATCAAATTGGGTTTTGACCATGCTCTCTGAATTGGGAAGGAGACCGATGATAGGCGCACGCGACGCATCTTTTGGGGACGATTTAGAAAAAGAAATAGGGCTGTTGCTACGAGAGCAGCGTAGGCAAGAGGCTGATGACCGTGAGAGAGAGCTTAATTTGTATAGGAGTGGTTCTGCACCACCAACTGTTGAAGGTTCACTGAGTGCAGTGGGGGGCTTGTTAGGTGGTGGAGGCGGTGGTGGTGTTGGTGCCACCCTTTCGGAGTTTGCTAATGGAAGAACCAGAAATGGGTTTTTGTCTGAGGAGGAGCTTAGGTCTGATCCAGCTTATTTGTCATATTATTACTCGAATGTTAATTTAAACCCTAGGCTTCCACATCCTCCACTATCAAGGGAAGATTGGAGGTCTGCGCAAAGATTGAAAGGAGGTAATTCAGTTTTAGGTGGTATTGGAGATAGGAGAAAGGTGAATAGTGCTGATAATGGAAGTGGAAGGGCTATGTACACGATGCCACCGGGGTTTGACTTGAAGAAGCAGGAAACTGAAATTAATTCAGACAAGATGCAGGCGTCTACAGAGTGGGGTGGCCATGGGCTGATAGGTTTACCTGGATTAGGACTTGGAAACAAACAGAAAAATGTTGCCGAAATCTTTCAGGTGATTACTAATTATTGTTGTCGATATCTGTGTTTTATATGAAATTCTGCTGACACTGTGCATTGTTTCTTTACAATATCATAGGTATCAAAAAGCTCTTTTACTTAACCTCGTTGCTTGGATTTTATTGATTTAAGTTAAAAAGTTCCACTCGTGAATATCATGTAGTATGATCTACTCATACAATATCTGTGTATTGTCTCAAGCGGGGTAGTAATATGATTTTTATAGTTATTTGGGTGTCTCTGAAGGCTTTCCTTGAATTTGCTTGTCACCATATCTTAAGATGAATAATACAAAGATCTGTTGCTTCAATATTTGGTCATGATAACGTGTTTATTTGTTGATTTGTGTGATGATGATTATAGTTAACTTTTTTGGTGTATTTAGTTTGTCAAATGTGAGCTTGTCTGTAACCATTTGCACTCTGATCTCTTTTACTTGCAATTTTTGTAATCTTGTGTCCTATAAGTAGTTTCTCAAGTTACTCTTGGTCAGTGCTCGTCATGAATGATGAGATCATTTTTGTTGTTATTTCCATTGCAATCTTGTTATAAAAATTGCTCTAATTTCACCCCTTCTTGCAATTCACTTTGATATTTTTTTGCTCATGTTTGAGATTTATAATTTTACAAGTTAATGTTATCACTCTTTGTGTCAACAGATACAATTCATGAACTGAATACTGAGCAGCCTTTAACTTACTGAATATCTTATTTGGTATGCACATTGACTTCTTTGTCATATTAGAAAAGGTTATCCCTGTCGAACAATGTCGGTGACTTCTATCTCTGTAGCATCAGTTAGATTCTCATACATATTTTTCACCACTGCTTGTTTTTCATTCTTATGTTTTCAGTCTCAGTCTTGGTACTTAATTGATACTAGGGTCTGTCTCAAAGTCATTGTTTTATTCATGCAGGATGACTTGGGTCACTCAACATTGCTGAAGCGAAACCCTTCAGGTCCAACTAGTTGCAACACGTTTAGTGAGAATGTTGAGACTATTGGTTCGGCTGAAAATGAGCTGGCTCATTTGTGCTGTGAATTATCCTCTGGAGATACTTTATGTAGTGGTGCTAATGGTCATGGCTCATCTGTTGTTCAAAATACTGGCCAACCATCTTCATATACTTATGCTGCTGCTCTTGGTGCTTCCTTGTCTAGAAGTGCTACTCCAGATCCTCAACTTGTTGTTAGGGCTCCTAGTCCCTGTCCTACTCCGATTGGACATGGTAGAGCTTCTGTGTCTGAGAAAAGACCTATCAGTTGTAACATATTTAATGGTGTCTCATCTGGGATCGATGAAGCTCCAGATTTGGTAACAGCTTTATCTGGAATGAACTTGACAAATGGTGTCATAGATGAAGAGAACAAATTGCCCTCGCATTTTGAGCAGGATGCTGAAAACCACCATGATTATCTATTTGTTCCTCCTGGTGGTCACAGTCAATTGAAGCAAAATGCATACTTGAAGAAATCCGAGTCTGTTAACTTTCATATGCCTTCTGTTCCACAATCAGCAAAGATTTCATACTCTGATTTGAATAGAAGTAATGGTAGTGGGTCAGACATGAATTGCTACCCCTTAGTAGCTGATAGGCAGGTTGAATTGCAAAAAACTGGTGTTCCATCTGATAATTCATGCTTGAAGGGATCACCCACTCCCGCTATCAACACTGGAGGTGGCTTACCAACTCAGTACCAGCACCTGGATTCTATTAATTCTTCCCTTGCAAATTATGGATCAAGTGGGTACTCCATTAACCCAATGTTGGCTTCCATGATGGCTTCCCAACTTGGGACTGGTAATCTGCCACCATTATTTGAAAATGCTGCTGCAGCCTCTGGAATTAACTTGAGAGTTTTGGGGGGAAGCTTGGGGTCTGGAGCATCTTTAACAGCTGCATCTGAATCACACAACATTGGAAGAGTCGGGAGCCCAATGACTGGGAGTTCCCTTCAAGGATCTTTTATTGATCCAATGCATCTGCAGTATTTGAAGACATCAGAATATGCTGCTCAGCTTGCAGCTCTCAATGATCCTCCTATGGACAGGAATTACTTAGGTAACTCATATGTAAATTTACTTGAACTTCAGAGAGCTCATGTTGGAAGTCTTTTATCACCTCAGAAATCGCAGTATGGAGTTCCTTTGGGTGGTAAATCTGGTGGTTCTAATCATCATGGGTATTATGGGAGTCCTACATTTGGTATTGGCATGCCATATCCTGGAAGTCCTCTGGCAAATCCTGTTATGCCCAACTCTGCTGTGGGAGCTGGTAGTCCCATGAGACAAAATGAGCTGAATGTGCATTTTCCGTCTGGGATGAGGAACTTGACCGGGGGCATCATGGGACCCTGGCACTTGGATGGTGCAGGTGAAAGCTTTGGATCTTCTCTCCTGGAGGAATTTAAGAGCAATAAGACAAAATCTCTCGACCTTTCAGAAATTACTGGACATGTTGTTGAGTTCAGGTACTTACAGTTTGAAAGTTATTTCCAGTTCTACCATTACACTCTGCTCTTAATTTACGTACATAATTTGGTGTGTCAGTGCTGATCAGTATGGGAGCAGATTCATTCAACAAAAACTTGAGACAGCAACAATGGGTGAGAAGAACATGGTTTATCAGGAAATTATGCCGCAAGCTCTTGCTTTGATGACTGATGTATTTGGTAATTATGTAATTCAGAAGGTATCCAATAACTGCGGGTGTCTATTTTTGCGTATTTGCATCTCTATATATTTTATGTATTAAGTTACTCACAACTCTAGCTTTGTGTTTCTGAATACAGTTTTTTGAACATGGACTTCCGTCACAGCAAAGAGAACTTGCTGGCAAGCTTTTTGGTCATGTTTTAACACTTAGCCTTCAAATGTATGGTTGTCGGGTGATCCAAAAGGTATCAATAAGTTTGCTATGCACATCTTTAAGTGATTGACCAAGAATAGTACTATACTGAAATGAAGTGAATTGGTGAGCCAAAATCACACTGTATTATCAGGCTAGTGAATATTAGTTGGGAAGAGGAGGTTGTTTGTCACTTGTTTCAACTCTGATGCTCTAACATATGATAACTTTATAAGATTATGTAATAGTACTAGTTTTCCATTGGCTGCAGTTACTGAACTAAGACAATAATGCTGATGTTGAAGTTTAAAGCAATAACATTTCTTGTTTAAAACTGTTCAGGCCATTGAGGTTGTTGATCTAGACCAGAAAATTAAAATGGTTGAGGAACTTGATGGTCATGTCATGCGATGTGTACGTGACCAGAATGGAAATCACGTCATTCAAAAGTGCATTGAGTGTGTACCTGAAGAAAATATACAATTTATTGTCTCCACCTTCTTTGATCAAGTTGTAACCCTGTCCACCCATCCATATGGGTGCCGTGTGATTCAGGTTCTGACTCCTTTCCAATGCTTTTCTTCTCCTAACATTTTTTATCAAGGCGTACTTTATGATTCTGAACACTTTTGGCTGTTCTCTTTCTTGCAGAGAATCTTGGAACACTGCCAGGACCCAAAAACCCAGAGCAAAGTTATGGATGAAATACTAGGATCTGTTAGCATGTTGGCACAAGATCAATATGGAAATTATGTTGTCCAGGTTAGTAACTTTATTCTTGAAGGTTTCTACTCCCATTTGAATGTTTTACTATATTGTTTTGTTGTGTTGTACACAACAGTTTTGCTGTTGTTGGTTTTGTTTTTATTAAGTTGGATTTAATTTGAGATTCCCTTATACAATCTATATTTTTGTATTGTGGGTTTAAGTTTTCTTGCTTTGCTATCAAATTTGAACACTGATCTTTTAGTTCCTATTCCCAAATTCTTTTGCTTAAATAGGTGACAGTTCCATGTTCTTTACTCGAATTGACAGGATGTTGCTATCAGTTCTGCACATTGTGTAATTACTATGACTCATGAATAGAATACTTGTAATTTAACTTGTTTGTGTCTGTCAAGTGGAGTTTTATTGAACTATAGCTTTTGATTGAGGACCTCCTTAAAGGGTGCTCATTTACGTGATGCAAAGTTGTGGAACACATCTATTTCTAATCTGTTTAGCTTCTTGTTTCTTAGTATTCATCTATCAGAACCAAATGTGTAATTAATGAATATTGCTCCCTCTTTGTGTATAGGTCTCTGTTATTAGAAGTTTGGAATGTTGTTACTTGGTTGCACCTTTTATGACTGTCTCTTTAGCTCTTTTTAATGCTTTAATTTGTACTATGCCCTGGTTTTGATAATGACAGCATGTACTAGAGCATGGAAAGCCTCATGAGCGATCTGCTATCATCAAGGAGTTAGCTGGAAAGATTGTTCAAATGAGTCAGCAAAAATTTGCCTCCAATGTTGTGGAGAAGTGTTTAACATTTGGTGGTCCAAAGGAGCGCCAATTACTAGTCAATGAGATGCTTGGCACTACTGATGAAAATGAGCCTCTCCAGGTTTGTAATTTCCACAACTTCTTTAGAAACTTGGACGAAGTAACCTATTATATCTGTTAGACATCATACTTGCAGTAACTATGTGATGTTATGATTGATGTGTTGTTTGCTATGTTTTCCTTCCAGGCTATGATGAAAGATCAGTTTGCAAACTATGTTGTACAAAAGGTATTGGAGACTTGTGATGATCAACAGCGTGAGTTGATCCTCACACGAATAAAGGTTCATCTAAATGCATTGAAGAAGTACACCTATGGGAAGCATATTGTTGCCCGTGTGGAGAAACTTGTTGCTGCTGGAGGTACTCTTTTAACTCTTTTCCTTTTATGAGTGCATATAAGTTCGACATATATATGCCTAAATGGACTTGGAAACAAACATAAATACCATGGTATGATCTTTTTGCTTGGTTACTTATGCGTGCTAATCAACTGCTATCTCTGAACTATCCATGAAGCAGAGTAACAGCATACATAGAATTGGTTACAGTTGTTTGTCCAGCATTTATCTATTACAATTTTTTTTTTGGATGTGAACTTAGTGGTCCTATATATGTCCCAGTCATGCTGCATTAGTTATACACATTATGCCAATATGCAAAGTACTAAAATTTGTACCTCTGATAATCCGTGATGATCACCATTCCACTCCAACAGCAAATTGTATACATGCTAGATTGGTGGGTCATACTTGAAACAAGTGCTTTGAATATGTCTTGTTTTTGTGTGTATAAATGTTTTATTTTGTGTTAATCATTATTGCATAATATACTTGCAGAAAGGAGAATTGCAGCGCAGGCAATGCACCCTGCTTAGGTGGCTTAGGAAAGAAAGTTCTGTACAGCTAACTGAGGGTAGTGTGAGCTTCCTCTCTTTCTTTCTTTTCATATCTCTGCCTTTGTTTTAGAAGGTACGAGCTTATCGGAAATAAAATGTTTGCTTGTACTGGAATCTGTACATTGTGTAGCTTAAGGTTTTATACATAGAGTTGAGCAAGCTGAGGTTCACGTGTTGATCACCTACTGCCTATGCATAGGAGATTGACTATACAGGTCCTAAAGGGTGTAAAAATGATCCAATGTTGAGGTAGTCTAAAACGTGACTGTACAAATGATGCTAAGCAGAGAGCTGTTAATGATTAGGAGCGGCCAGTTTCTTTATGATGTATCGATATTATGACATATTCCTTCAAAGGTACATTTTTCTCAAGGTATTTAGTTTAAGGTGCTTGGCCTCTATGTGACGGGAAACATGATAATGATATGTGCACTTTTAATACCTTATGGCATGTTTGGTTGAGTAG
Source organism: Erythroxylum roraimae (assembly GCA_027568915.1). Lineage (NCBI taxonomy): Eukaryota > Viridiplantae > Streptophyta > Magnoliopsida > Malpighiales > Erythroxylaceae > Erythroxylum > Erythroxylum roraimae. The sequence continues at coordinate 4,945 of JAOSBL010130493.1, read as the reverse complement.
AATGGTTATTTCTAATGAATAGCTATTCCGTTGTTTGGTTAAAAAATAACATACAGTATAATTAATCCTAGGTTTAGTTATTCTTACACTTTCACGAATAGTTGAAGATACCTTCTCCTATTTTTACTTATTTTGTGAAACGCAGAATAGGTGAAGTCAACTTTTCTCATTATTATTATTATTGTTGATGTTATTATTATCAATAATTTTCTTCTCATTATTATTATTATTATTAATTTTCTAATAATAATAATAAGAAGAAGAAGAAAATTAATAATAATATTTTAATAAAATATTGTTATTATTATTAATTTTCTTCTTCTTATTAAAATATTATTATTAATTTTCTTTTTCTTATTATTATTATTAGAAAATTAATGATAATGATAATGATGATGATGATAATGATGATGATGATATTTTGATCTTTTTGTTAGTTATTCTTTTATTATCTTAAATTTATACTTTCAAATCAAACATTGGTATGTATTGTTATTATAAATTTTTAATAATAAATCAAACTAAGTAATATTTATTTTATTTTACTCTATTTTTAAGAATAACCATTTTTATTACTTATCATTCTATTCTATTATTAAGAATAACCATTTCATTCTTTAACTATTGAAGCCGGTGAATCAAATATTTGTCAGTGTTTGTGTGTATTCTTGCTTAAGAGGGCGGGTTTCTTTAGAACTCAACAAATCATTTCATTTAACCACTGTTTGAATGCTAATCCTGTCGAGGATCTCTCTCTGGAAGTTAAACCGTTGTATTTCAGAGAGCATTTTGATGCATTAAGCTTCCCTGGGTTTAACAACCATACACTCACTGCTTTCTGCATGACCGTGACCTTCAGTTTTGCCCACTGGTTTTAACTAGGAATGCAGAAAGCTACTAAAGCTGGAAAAGAGAACTTTTCCAACGATGGAAACTTCTGAACATCTCGTGCCCCATTATTTGATAAAGGCATTGGTTCTTGAGTGAAGAGATTTACCATTTCCTGACATTTATTTACCATTCTTTAGACTAGTCATGTAAATCCTATGAAGCTCGAGGAACCTTGAAATTTTTGTTTGATACATTTCGTCACTGTCAGTCTACGGAATCAACCTCATCATCACTCAATAGGAAATAGGTTAAAAATTGACAATACAGGAGAATCAGAAAGGTAAACGGGAAAATGATCCTAGCAGACTGAAAGTTTCGTGCCAACCAACTCAATGCATGGAAAAAAAAAAGAAAAAGATAAGCGACATTATAAGCAGTCCAGATCAACCCATATTACACGTTGATAACAGCTGTGTTTCATATTCAAGTTGATGCAAACCACCCATTACGGTTAAACATGATTTACAAAACAACGTTTCTTTACTTCAGATGCAGAGATGAAATGATACAAATATCATATTCAGAGTTTACGTGTTAATCACATTCTGCAAAGAGTCCATTATGTCGAATTTATCAAAGAGTGGGACTAGGGATGATATATTTGGAGTTTACCCCAACTGGGAGAATGGTTATGGGCACTCTCTACATGACTAACGTTAATACCCTAATATTGTAGGACCATTTTGCCAATCATTGGTGAGTCTCGGCTAACATCTATTATGAATTTGGTGTGAGAAAGGTATGTAAAACGAACCAAGTGAGATTAAACATAATCCGAGCTTCAGTTAGTCTTGATAAGACGGTGGGGTGTTGATCGGCTTGAATTAGGCGAGGTGGACTTGCTTTGGATGTCCTTGGTGGGATTAGATGAATTAGTGCTCAATGACAAACCATGGATGAATGGACTAGATCAAGGGGGGACATAGATCAAATAATGTGCAAATTGGCTCTAAACTTGATTAACTTTTAACTTTGCATGAAATCATTGGTGATATGATAAAGTTAGTGGGCTAAATCATCATAGAAGTGAGAGAATATGGATGAGGTGTTTTTCCTTCATTTTTCACTTGTATCTATTACTTGGGAATGAGTTAGTGGTAAATTATGTAAACTATCCTCTAAAGTAAGTGTCTAAAGTGGTAAGTTAGTGACTTAGTGCCCTAATGTCAACTTTCTTGTATGATGCCTGATAAGTTTCCAAAAGCTTATAAATAGCTCATTCGAGTAAAGAATTAATTCATTAGAGAGTTTCACCTTTTGTACCCTTTATATTTATTGTGAGTAATATAAAAGTTGACATTTTTACTGTAAAAGTTTTCTTTTCTTATTACTGTCTATTTTCTTTCATTGGCTTAGAAAATCTTGTTGGTTTAGTTTAGCCTTTGTGTGAAATACCTTAAACACAAGGAAATCGGTAAGATTGAGTTTAATTACGGTTTTTTAACTACTATACTTAGACTTTGTCTTATTTTGGGTAGGAACTTAGAGTTCATTTTAAAGTCTGTGTGACAATTGGTATCAAAGCTGTGTTGGTGATTCAATGGTGGGAGGCAACAATTTTAATGAGTGTGTCACTCTAGTGGAAGCGTTCATCGGTCCTTTACCTTTAGGTGAAGATGAAGTCCCTTTTTATAAATCATGTTTTGTAAGTTTTGGAGAGATAGATCCAGGCTTTGTAGGATTTAAGTGGCAAACTCGATTAAAGCATGAAAGGAAGCAAGTTTTAAAATGACAATCCTTAAATGTGCAATTGCTACTCGGGACACAAGACATAATGAAAGCATCATATTCAAGGTGCAATAACCCAAAGTTTTTGAGGGTATTTAGATTGTTAAGAAACTTGAGAACTTTTTATGGGATATGGAGTAGTATTTTACAGTTGCTAATGTTTGATAAGTAAAAAAAGGTGAATATTTCGGCAATGTATCTTGATGGAGATGTAAAATTGTGGTGGAGAACTTGAGCCTCTACCAAAATTAGTGCTAGCCAACCTCTTGTGGATATATGGGAGAAGATGTAAAAGGAGCTAAAGGATCAATTCCTTCCTAGCAACACTTCTTGACTTATGAGAGATGCTTTGAAGATGATGAGTAGGTAAGAGATTATATTAAGAAATTTAGTTAGTTAATGTTTAATATTGAGAACATGTTAGATGAGGACAAGTTATTCAACTTCATGTTATGATTACAACCTTGGACACAAAAGGTATGACAATGATGAAATGTAAAGGATGTTGTGGGTGATATTGCAGCTGCTGATGCTTTGGTAGATTTTAGGGTGCCAAAGGAGACCGAAGCCTCCTCCTCTTTTCAAAAGTCAAAAGCAAATCACCAAGAGAAGGGTGAAGGAAAGAAGGAAAAAGATTAGGGTGCGAAAAGAGAGAATGATCACAAGGGGAAGTTCAAATAAATTGGGCAACTTAAACAAGGTGAGAAATCTTCTAACAAAAGTCTTCGTTGTTTCTTATGCAATGTCCCTCATTATACTCATGACTGCCCAAAGAAGGAGACATAGAAGGTTAAAGCGATCACTTGAAAGCAAGGTTCATCCCATCTACTTAATTAATGAGGAGAGTATTGGTTGGCTTTTTTTTTTGAGTTAGTTAATATTGAATTAATTGCAAGTGCACGGCGTAGCTGTAGCTAGTATCGGTAAATACGACCATTATCGTATTATCTAGTCTACGGAGTGATTGTGATTCTTGAATTTAAGAAAATAAAACTTAAACAAATAAAAGAAGCAGGTAGCAAGATTTAAGAATTCACTTAAAAAATTACCGAAATTGAGAATTAGTATACAGGTTTAGAGTTTCCCTAAATCCTTAATAAATTGATCTTTTATTATGCAATTGTTTTATTGATTTATTAGATCATGAAAATTCCTATGGTATGCTAATAGTTGATCTTAAGTCTATCAACAATTAATCCTAAGGTTTTTAACCAAATTACTCAAGTTAAAGTTTATAAGATTGCTTCATCGATTTGTGAATCCCTTAGGTTTGACCTTAATTCCGAAAATTTACGTCATCCTATCTCTAGGGTTGCAATTAGCTCCTTCTAATTATGATACATCTATTCATAAAAAAGGATTCTTAATCTCTATGTATGAAATCAAGTTATGATCTAATATTCTAGATCTATTAGAACATAAATAAAACACGTAATCGAATCACAATATATCAAGCAAAGAAATTGCATTAATATAAGAATCAAATCATATTAAAGTATCAAAATAGGGTTCATCTAACCTAGACACAAAAGGAATTTAGTTGCACATGATCGAATAAGAAATCAAACATAAATAGAAAGAAAAAATGAATTGGAAACAATGAGGTCATAATTCTAAATCTCTCTGTTTGTCTTCTATCGAATATTCTTGCAAGGTAGATGTTTGATCTTATATTCTGACAGATCTTATGATGAATTCTTTGTGTTTTCTGCTTCTCTGGATTAAAATGACCCCTTGAGTCGCCTCTAAGAGTTTCAGAATGCCTTTGTACATATCCTCCTCCATTTTGCCTCCAAAAATATCTCTTTATAGTAAATTCTAGGTTTTGACTTAAGCACAAGCTTGGTGCATGACTATGCACCAAGTTGTTCATAACTAAAAATCTCTGAAAATAGCGAATCTGTACGGCCTGAGAGGCGTGCACAGGATGATGCACTGTCGTGCATCCTTTTTGTGTTTCAAATCTTCATTTTATGTCGTGTTTTCTTTAAAATTCTTATCCTTTAAGTTTGTGGAGGCAATTGTACTCTGTAAACACATTTGGAGCGAGTTAAGTACCAAATATATGATAAAAATATAATTTATCAAGCAAAAATACATCAAACATGGGGTAAAAATATGTTCAATCAGCCATCTATCAAATATCCTCACAATTAAGCTTTTGCTTGTCCTCAAGCAAACCATAATCAAAATTATCAACCTTACACTTCAATCCCTCATCAATTTTGATTTGTCCATTCATACTATACATCATCATATCCTATTGAATCAAATTAACATACAAGTAGAATCAAATTATCCTAAAATTAACTTTTCTAAGCAATAT
>JAOSBL010130395.1:0-17918 GCA_027568915.1 Erythroxylum roraimae | reverse complement strand
TGTCAAAATACAGCCGTTATGCTGCCCGATTTTCGAGAAAATCGGGTTATGGCAAAATAAGAATAAGAATAAGAATAAGAATATGATTAAGAAGTTAGTTTTGCTTAAGATAAGTGTTTAGTCAAAGATGAAATTTTGAGTTATTGCATTATTAAGAAGAATTAAGTGAATTGAAATTTGCACGAGGATGAGTTCTCAAAAAAGAAATTGTATGGATTGGTTATGATTTGGATGAGTTTGAATTAAGAGAAAGAGAACAGAAATGAAAGAAAAAAAATTATATCGGGATTTTCGGATTAGTCCTAAGGTTTCCAACGCGTCTCGCTTCGTTCTCGATCAATCTTCGCTTTCAGATGTCGGCATTTGTTTCCGTTCGTTTCGAAACGTTTGTTTCGATTTCTGCTTCCAATTTTGTTTGTTTCGTTTCCGTGTTCGTTTTCCGGTTGGGGTCCGGTATCGAGATCGGGTCCTAACAATTTTTATGTCAACAGCAATATGCTCTTGACATCATCAGAGAACTAAGTTTGTTGGGCTCCAAATCGACTAAGTTTCTGATTTAGCATAATCAAAATTTGGCCCTTGCTACTGGATCGTTGCTTTCTGATCCTGACCGGTATAAAAGGCTAGTTGGTCGCCTTATTTACTTAACCATCACATATTTGGAATTGAGCTACTGTGTGCATACATTGACACAATTTATGTAGTACCCTCACCAAGAACAATGGGATGCTGTATTATGTGTAGTTCAATATTTAATGGGACCTCCTAGACAAGGTATCTTGTTACATGTAGATAACGATCTGTGTCTCTATGCCTATTATGATTCAGATAGGGTGAGTTGTCTTTTGAATTGGAGGTCTTTGACAAGCTATTTTATTTTATTGGGGCACTCGCCCATCTCTTAAAAGACTAAAAAGCAACTAGCAGTGTCTCGCTCATCTACTAAAGTGATTATCACTCTATGGCTGCAACGAGTTATGAACTTTCTTAGCTTAAGGCACTGTTGCGATCTTTCGGAGTTGAACCTTCCAAGCCTATACATCTATATTGTGATAATACTACAGTGCTCTATGTTGCATCTAATCTTGTCATTCACAAACATACTAAACATATTGAGATTGACCACTATTATGTTTATGATTAAGTTCAGTCAGTGACCTTTGTTATTGAACCTGGAATCATCTAGTTGATACTTTTACTAAAGCATTGGGGAAATAATAATTTGAATATATTTTTTGCAAGTTGGACATTTGTGACTTACGTGCTCCAACTTGAAGGCCAGTATTCGGAACTATACAAATATGATAAATATGTAAATGTAATATTTTATGTGTTATATAGTTTCCTAGTTTAGGAGTTCTATCATGAGTTAAATTAAAAAATATATATTTTCTACTGTTGGTTGTCATTTTAGGTGTAATATTATACATCAAGTTATATGTATTGTTTTCTAGTGTTGGCCCCTGAATTTTTTTTATTTGATTAAGCATGATTAGACTAATTTTGGGGTATTGCTAGATTAATTTATGTTGGAATTAATTAGCATACTAATGTGAGTAAGATAATATGAGGTAGGTAAAGTGAATTAAAGTTAAAGTGCTAAGTTGCCTAAGGGGTATTGTTGGAAGATCACTTAAGTTGTAAAGTCTTAAGGCTTAGAAGGAGGGGCAAAATGGACTTTGTGCAATTATTAATGGTATAAAAGGAAGAAGAAAGGAGTGTCTTACATTTGGAAGAGGCAAAAACGTGAATGAGAAAGAGGAGAGGAGAGAGAAGCACGAAATAGAGGGAGAAGGAGAGAAAAGAAGGAGAAAAAGCTAGGATTTCTTCATTTCTTGGTGTTCAAGGGGGGTTTTTGAAGTTGATTCAAGAAGGAAAAAGGAAAAGAAAGATTAGAGCTTCCATTAGAGCCAAGAAAATCATTGGTGGGTGAAGATTCAAGGTAAGTTGATAATCTTCTGGAGTTTTGAAAGGTTTTTGGTTCAAAGAGCTTAGGAAATGTATATGTATAAGTATTCTAAGATCAATTTCATGCATTTGGTTCTTTGGGTTGTCCAATTTGGATTCCTATTGAATTAGGAAATTTTTGTCATTGTTAAAGGGAGGCAAGAGAGGCAAGAGGAGCAAGAAGAGACACATCCTTGAACAAGTTTTCAAGCAAGGAAATCAAGGTGGGTGACATTTTTATAATTGAGTAAATAAGCTATTAAAGTTTCTTTCAAATAAATGGAATTAAATGATTTCCAACTACCTTGAAAATGTGCATTTATTGTTCTTTAAGATGGTTTGAGAATGTTCCATATGTTTTTGTATATGAATTTTGTGAATGAATTTTTGAGTGATATGGGAATGATTTCAAATTGTTCCATAATTGTTGTATTTGTGGCTTTTAGATGAATTGAGAAATGGTTATATAATTGGTATGGGTTTTTCATTGATGAATTGTGAACTGATGTTAGAAATACATATGACATATGTCATGCTCATGAAATCAAGTTTCCAAAATGTGCCATATGGGCAACATTTTTCAAGTTCATGAATTACATGTTATGTGGGTTTGTGGTGGTTTGTTCTGTCAGTCAAGTGCACTTATCTAGAGGCTTCTCCCGCCTGCCCGCTAGTGGCATGGAGCTCCACTTTATGGAATTGCAATAGTACGTTCTATTCACGGCTACACATGACCCTTCTGAGAAATGTGTATTACGTTCTGTTACAGATCCACCCGAACTATTTTGAGGTGTTTAATTGATTTTGATGTGTTCAATTGGTTATGATGTATTGGCAAGTTTGATGGATGTATGACGATTTGTGAATTGGCTTGATATGTTAAAAAGTTTGTGTTTTATGATTCAATGAGAGATTGGCTATGATCAAAAGGGTTTTTAATGGTTATGTTTATTACCGATTATAAAACTATTACTCACGAGCGTTAAGCTCACCCCTACTCCTTCCCATCCATAGGCGATGAGAAATATATCGAGCTATTGAGTCAAGCATCAAGGCATCACTCCAATTTGCACTTTTGTTCTTTTGGAAGTTGGAATTTATAAAACAATGCTTAGTTGCATTTTGAGAAATTTTTGCTTTTGTAAAGTTTGTATTTTTTTGGATTATGTTGTAAGGTGGCTTGAAATGCCCACTAAAGCGTTGTAAAACTCTTATTTTGATGTGAATGAAATACATATGCATTATGTTTGATTATGGCTTTCCAAGTTCTTACATTGCTATTTTCAAGTTTTAATAAGGGCAAGATTGTGTCTTGGATTCAATGGAAATTCTGGAATTATCTAGGTAGAATTGGTAAAAATTATCTTCTTTGAAGTTGTAGATGATCTTTCTAGCTTTCTGACGATATAAAGTTTGTAATTTTTGGATATCGGAAAGGAAAGATATGATTGTTACAAGTTATGATGTTGCATAGGATTTTATGTATGTGACAGCTATGATGAATGATAGGAAATTGTGGTTTTAATGAACCAAATGGGTTGAGAATTGAGAATGTTGTGAGACAAATTTGGTGTTGAGTTGTTATGAAGTGATTTGGCACTAGAAGAGTTGAATTTAGGAAGATATTGAGTGAATATGATGTTAGATTGGGCGTAGGAAGCATTGGAGGGGCTTTGGAGGGGTTTGGGGAACCCCTATGCCCGTTAAACAGACATTAGGTCCATTTAACTGACCTTCCCAGGTCAAAAATGACCCCAACCTCCATGTCCGTTAAACGGACCTTCTCAGGCCAATTTGGCTCCTAACCTCGACCAATGTCTGTTAAACAGACATTCACGGGACAGCTTCAGGAAATTGTGATTTTGACCCTTTTAGAGGAGAATCTCACTTCTTGTTCTTCATGAAAGTTGTAGATATAGAAGTCTTCTTTCAAATAGTTCAAAAACAAACTCAATCCGACATCTATATTGAAAGTAATGGCAATCGCGCCAAGATAGGTACAAATTGATTGAAGGTATAAGCATGTTCGATTCTTTCGGGCATAACTTCCTCTTCCGACCTCCAAATGAAGTGATTCTTGAAGCAATGGATTCCTAACATCTTTTACTATCTCTCCATGAAAAAGGGTATCTTTTGGAGTTATTTTGAGAAAGTTTGCATTAGAGTAAGTGAGAGGTCGGTTAGGAGAGCAAAATTGGGGTATGAACACACTTAGGCTTTTTAGGCATATCTTGATCTATAAAGCTCCGATTAAGATGATTCTTGCTCCAAATCAAACTAGAGACTTAGAGTTACAATTTACAATTCCTTTGAAGAAGTCAAGTTGTAATTTTAGTGTTTGACTGGTGTGGGCACACCAAACCTTGTGGAATGATGGCTAATGACCCTTCAAGATAATAAGCACAAGGTTTATGACTCCGGATGTTGGGCTCCTGAAACGAGGTCCAACATCGAACTCAAAAGTGAATTAGAGCCTCAGGCTCATTATTTAATCAGCCCTGTATCCCCCAAGCGGATAAGGGATAGTTATCAATGAGCCTTATATGGGACAGTTTAGGCACTCGGTCACAACAAAGTAACAAATAAAAAATGGGTCTCATGTGCACTGCATATGCATTATATGAGTGATTAAATTATATTGAAGGTGAAGTGTGAAATGTGAAATGATGTGAATTATGTGTTATGTGACTGGATGTGCCATTGATGATGGTCACTCATTGAGTTCGTAAAACTCACCCAAAATTTGCAAATATTTTTCAAGACTCTAAAGAATACCCCATTAGGCATACGAGAGTATACATACTACATGTAAGGGAAAGATAGAGGTCGGGATCAGTTCGCATCTGCATTAGTGTTTTCCCATTTTTGTATAAATTTGTATTCCAAGATTTCTGTAAAATAATGTATTCTGAAATTCTTGTACAATGTGTATACCAAGGTATGTATGTTGTAATGTAAAGTCATTATAACTATAAAAAAAATGTTTTGTTTTCGTAATGGGCCCAAATGGCAATTGAAATTTTGATGATTGTTTTGTGATGATTGAGAATGTTTATAAAATAAAGTGGGCCCGATTTGGTTACTGATTTTTTGCAAAATGTGTATATGTTAATTGTTACAAAAAAAATGTACTGAGTTTTGACTATTCGAAGGCTCTAGCATGCCACCCTCGCGGGCACGGACTCGAATATCACTCAGGATGTCGGGCACGTGTCTTACGAGAGTGGGGTGCTACATCCCATCTCATTAATCTTATGACTAGGAAAAGTTTAGATACTAACATAATTACACTTGATAGGAATCTCATTATCATGATCTCATCATGATTTCCTCCACGCTATGTTTTGTATCAAGGACTTCATTAAATCAATTTATGATCAACATCAAATCCATAAATGTATAAACATCGAAATAAAAAAAAAATGCCTTTATTAATCTTAAAATTATTTGTAGAATAAGTGTTAAAGGTGATTGTCTTTAGATCACTTACAAGTCTTTTTGGTAGACCATCACTTCATAAGATGAGCCAAACTCATTCTCATAGGTTGTAAGACATGAGCATTGGAGAGAGGTAATAAAAAGAGAAGTTAAAGCTCTAGAAAAGAATGGAACGTGGACCTTGGAAAAGTTGCCACCAGGAAAGAATACAATAGGCTCAAATTAGGTCTACAAAATCAAGTATAACTCAAACAAAGAAGTTGAGCTCTATAAGGCACGAATAGTGGCTAGAGGGTTCACACAAGTATAAGGGATCAACTTCCACGAAACTTTTGCACCTGTGGCAAAATTGGTGACAATTTGAAGTCTGTTAGCCGTAGCAATCAAGAAAGGGTGGGAATCCATCAAGTTGATGTCAACAATTCATTTTTACATAGAGACTTGAAGGAAGAAGTGTATATGCACATTCTAGAATTGCCAAGAAAGAAGAGATAAGAGTTTTTCGATTAAAGAAGTCACTACAGGGGCTGCTGCCGTAGGCATCAAGGAATTGGTATCATAAGTTTACTCACTCTTTGGTGGGTATTGGGTTTCAAAAATCCAAGGTCGACCACTCATTGTTCATATATGATAGAGATGGAATTTTTGTCACCGCATTGATTTATATGGATGATGTGATCTTGGTGGGAGACAACCATGAAAAGATACAAAATGTGAAGGAGTTATTAGATCAACGTTTCAGCATAAAGGATTTGGGACTCTGGAAATATTTCTTAGGGATAGAAGTGGCAAGAACAAAAGAAGGCATGGTTCTTAGTAAACGAAAGTATACATTAAACGTATTAAGAGAAGCATGAATGGAGAACTGTAAGCCCAATGTGTTCCCGATGAAACAAAACTGGAAGCTCATGGTGGATAGTGAAAATTCTTTTGTGGATGCAGGAAGATATAGAAGGCTAGTAAGTCGACTCTTGTATTTGACCGTAGCGAGGCCAAATATAGTGTTTGCAGTTAACACCCAAAGCCAATTCATGGTTGCACCACAAGATGCGCATATGGAAGCAGCAATTCTCAAATATCTCAAGGGTGCACCAGAATAAGGAATCTTGTTAAAAAGATGTGGAGCGCTCGATATAGAAACGCATAGCAATGCTGAATAGGGAGGATGCAGGATGACTCAAAGGTCATATACAAGTTATTTTACCGCTTTAGGAGGATCACCTATTTCTTGGAGATCGAAGAAGCAAATGATTGTAGCTAGATCTTCAATGAAGGTAGAGTATTGAGCAATGGCCACAACAATAAGTGAGATTTTTTGGTTGAAATTGTTACTCAAGGAACTTCAAGCACAACAAAGGAGGCCAACCATGCTCCACTGCGACAACCAAGCTATTTCTAAGATTTGGATGCCCGATTTTGTATCTTGCTGGAATTGTTTCATATCCTGCTGAAATTGCAAAGTGTTAATAGCAAGAGACTTAACTAATTCTTGTAGAGATGTACCTAAATTGGAAGAGGAGGCTTACAGACATAGTTGGAAATACTACGCTCCCTGTGGCCTATTCAAGAAGTAATTCTACTACTTATTCCCCCATAACTCAAGTTGGAATGGTCTCTCCAATCTAGGTTATACATCTAGGAATATGGGTTGTACTAGTTAGCAAAATTTATTTCCACTGTATTGACATATTTCATACTTCCCTTTTGTAAGGTTAGGCACCTATTCGTCGGATGTCTTGTATTTGCAAATATTTCGCATGCCTTTACATGTGCCTATCCGATTGCAATTTTTCTAACAAAAGAAATTAGCTCATCTAAACGATGTTCAAGGCATGAAGTACTTACCTCGTTTACCTGATGAACATCGCTACGAGTGCCAAATTATTAAGTATTAGCAGTCATATGCTCAATTAAAATCTTTGCCTCTATAGAAGTCTTCCCATATAATGCCCCACTGCTTGCTGCATCTACCAAAATTCTTTCCATAAGTAATTATCCTTGATAGAAATATTGGATAAGGAATTGTTTTTATATGGTGCGATGTGGATAGCTGGCACACCACTTCTTAAAATGCTCCCAATACTAGTAAAGGGACTCTCCGTTGTTTTGCTTTATCCTGCATATCTCTTTTTTACGTTGGTTGTCTTCAATGCTAAAGAATATTTCACCAAAAATACCCTCTTCATCTCAATCCACCTGGCCATGCTCCCAGTAGGCAAATCAAATAGTCAGTCATTTGATGCATCTTTCAGTGAGAATGGGAAAGCCCTTAATATGATTTGCTCGTCTGTCACCCCTAGAGGTTTCATATTTAAACATACCACATCAAGTTCTTTGAGATTCTTGTGTGCATCCTCACCTACAAGTCCACCAAAGTTAGGCAACAAATGGATTAATCCAGATTTAAGTTCAAAAGTCACAAGTGTAGCAAAATTGTGAAAAGTAATGTAGAATGGTCTTTAAGTTAACTCTGGTGTAGCCAACTCCTTAGAGTTCTTGAATTAACCATTGTTTCTTCAATTTTAAGCTCTTGTTTTACTTATGGAGTTGTTCTTATTTCCCTTCGCATCCTTCACAATGTTCTTTCTATCTCTGGATCAAATTGTATAAGTTCTTGACATGTGCTTAATTTTTTGTTTTATTATTTCATATCACTTAGCGATTAACAACATTGGTTAAGACACTCACTTTTGTTCATATATGGTTTTAGGCACAATTCGGAAGTGATGGAGCTAAAGTGAGTCGAAAGCATGATATTTGGGCCATTTTTCGAAGATTAACTTTCACTTGTATTCATGGAATAAGAAGAAGAAAATTAAGACAAGAAGAAAAAAAAGAAAACACAAATAAGAAAATTCCAAGTTGCTCACGAAAAAGAAGTAGAAAAGTTGTGCATGGAATACAAGCAATTAACGTGAATTAATGGCAACACAGTAGGAGAAGAAAAGAAGAACAAAAGCCAAGGGAAGCTACAATAATACAACAGTGTGTAGGTAGAAGGAGGACCAAAACTACGTGCAGCACATCAATTTCCAAGAAGAAAATGATAGCACAGTCATAAACACAAACTACATTTGCGTTAAATGCAAGCATATGTGTTTAACGCAACGCATACATCTGTGTTTTGAAACTATGGCTTTGAAACATTGGAAGCTTAAAGGACTGCAAGAGGTGTAGCTAAGTGAGGATCATTTGTTATTTTTTCAATTTCAACTCAAAGGAATAGGTCTTGGAAGTCATAAAAGAGGGGCTATGGCACTTGAATGATTTGTCAATTTTTCTCCAAATGTGGAAACCTTGCATTAAACTTGAAGATGTCAAGCATAAATAAGTGCCATTATAGCCTAATTTTCACCAAATCCTAATGGAATATTGGGCCACTAGAGGCTAAGTCTCCTTGAAAGTTTTATAGGTGATAGTTGTGCATTAGTGTGTGTTTTTCTAAGTATTTGGCATGTGTTTCTTGCATAATAGGTTAGTATTATTATGTTTTAGGACTTGTTTTCTATGTTTTCATTTAGTTTGATCTTCATTATTGTTCTTTTGTATTTAATGTTGGTTTAGGGTAAGAATTGATCATTTTGGTGTAGGAATGGAGGATGGACACCTTTGTGATTGAGCTAGGGACCAAAACAAGGGAAGAGAAGTGGCGTTGCCGAAGAACAGGAACCCACAACAGTGGGAAAGGGCATGTTTCCCACGATCGTGGGAAATTTATGGAGAAAGCTTCTGTCACATTAACTCATGATTGTAGGAATCACAAGGATAATTCCCACGATCGTGGGATGCTTAGCCTGAGGAGTCATGCGGGTTTCACTTATTTTTTTAGGGTTTTATGATATATAATGACACAAATCCCTAGGGCTGTAGAGGGTGTCACGAAAATTAGCCTCCAAGAGATAAAAGACAGATTGAGAGCCTTGAGATATGTGGAGAATCAAGGTTTTCATTCCCAATTGAGCAAAGAGCATTCCATCATCCAAATTTTCCAAATTTGGGCAAAGAAGAGGAGGAGCTCGCCCCGTCTAGTTCTTATTTCAATTTTTTTTCTCTTCTAGCATGTTTATCATGTATTGTTTAGTTGTTGGGGATGTTAATGACATTATGATTAGCTAAAATATTTTTTTTAGGGTTTGTTGTTTGAACTATTTGTGAACCATCAGTTGTTGATTCAATAATATAAATGTTTGTATGATTTATTAAGCTCAAACTTTGTTACAAATCGAGAAAGTTGACATTATAGACCTATAAATAACAAGTTATCGATTTATTAGGAAGAGATTTCAATAGATTGATACACTACCTATAAGATAGCTTCATATCTAGTTGAATGTGTTAGGAAAAGCTTTGCATATTGAGAGATCCCAAAGATAATCCTAATTTATTTAACTAATGACATTTAGTTACACCTTGAGAGAGGGTAGCTAAAATTTTAAAAAATCTTGGGCCAAGCATATATTGAATCAATTAACCATAGGGTAGCAAATAGGGATAATGACAAGTCCTAATTCTTAATCTTGATTTTCTCCAAGTTTTAGTTTACAATTTTGATTTAGGTTGCAATGTTTCCTTTTACCTTTAGTTCTTTATTTTACTTATCTATTTAAATTTGATTGAATCGGTTTCTTAAACAAAGAACAATTTGAATTAAATGGTGCCTAAGCACAATCCTTGTGGGATCGATATCCGCTTTTTACTACAAGTTACACCCCGTATACTTATGGTTTTGAGCGTTAAACTAGTGGTTTGGTTTGCATTCAACAAGTTTATGGCACCATTTCCAGGGATTGTTTGTTTAGTATCTTGTTTAGTTTAGGTTACTTTGATTTAAGAGTTTTTTTAAAACTTTTCCTTATGTCTTTGTAGGTGCATGAAGACAAGGAATACGCGAAGGACTATTGAATTTCGTGAAGAAGAGTTATTAGGTGTCACAAGGCACGAACGAGAGTTGAGAAGAGCGAAGCACCAAGACATTACACAAAGAAATATGGCAGAGGAAAGAGAACAAAGAGGGGCCAAAAGGACATTGATGGACTTTATGAGGCTAGGATTCAATCCTCAAAGAGTTGCGAGGCCAGCGATTCAAGCTAACAATTTCGAGATCAAACTAGCATTCCTCAACATTCTTCAGAGTAGTGTGCAATTTTATGGGTTATCTAATGAAGATCCCAATGCCCATCTCGCTAACTTTTTAGAGATACGCAAAACCTTCTGGTTTAATGGGATGTATGACAATGTCGTAAGGTTGCGACTATTTTCTTTCACTTTGAAAGATCAGGCAAAATCTTGGTGCAACTCACTCAGTTCAGGGCAGGTTACTACTTGGGAATAGCTAGCCCAGGCATTCCTTGCTAAGTACTTCCCATTGATCAAGATAACAAGGATCATAAAGGAAATCACAAACTTTCACCAAAGTGATAGGGAGTCTTTATATGAAGCTTGGGAGAGGTTTAAAGAACTACAGAGAAGCTGCCCCCACCATAACCTTCGTAAGGAGTTCCTTAGGCAAACATTCTATAATGGTGTAAATCAGAGCATAAGAGGAACCATAGATGGAGCTGTTAGAGGTTCTTTGATGAGGAAAACTATCGATGCAGCTCATGATCTTTTAGAAGAGTTGGCAAGCAACAATTATATATGTTCAATTGAGAGGAGTAGATAGGGACAAAAGGAGCAAAAAGGTATGATCCCAATTGACTCTGTTACAGCTTTACAGGTACAGATCACAGCCCTAACCAAGCAGTTGATCAACATGCAGGGAGCATCTTCATCTACAGTTAAATATATGCAATCACAGTGTGAGTTATGTGGGCAGGACAACCATTGCACAGCAAAATGTTTCTTATTGGGAGCCAGTGGCACTGAACAGGTAAATTACTTGGGCCAACTATAGCAAGGTAACAATCCGTACTCTAATACTTATAATTCAGGGTGGAAAATCACCCAAATTTTTCTTAGAGTACTAATAATGTAGGTGGCCTAGCAAGACTATAAGAACCTCCTGGATTTCAGCAAGACCGACTTGGATCTTTGGAGAACAAAATAGACAAGTTGATGGATGTTTTGGGGTCCAGACTAGCAAATCAAGAAGAGAACCAAAAGAGGATATTTTCGAGACAGGAGGAAAGACAAAAGAGGATGGAGGCAAAGTGTGATCAGATCGTGAAGAACCATACCTCATCCATCCATAACTTGGAGGTACAGGTAGGTCAACTTGCTAACGCTTTATCCTCTAAAAGTGTAGGTAGCCTACCAAGAAATACTGAGGCCAACACAAGGGAACAATTCAAGGCTATCACACTTTGAAGTGACAAGCAGATGGAGGAACTAAGTGTGCAAAAGTATAGCCAAGAAAAGGGAAAATGCAAGGAGATTGAAGAAGAGAAAGAAGAAGAGAGGCCTTATACGCCACCACCACCCTACAAGCCTAAACTTTCGTATCCACAAAGGGTGAGACAACATCAGGTGGACACTCAATTTTACAAGTTTATAGAGAAACTGAAGAAGCTTCAGATCAACTTGCCATTGGTGGAAGCTTTGGAGTGCATGCCCAAGTATACAAAGTTTCTTAAGGACATACTGATACACAAACACACTTAGGAGGACAATCAGACGACCACTTTGACAGAGAATTGTAGTTCAATTATTTCAAGCACGATGCCTTCAAAACTACAAGATCCGGGGAGTTTTACAATTCCATGTGTTGTAGGTGACTTTGAATTTTCTAAATGCTTATGTGATTTAGATGCAAGCATTAAATTAATGCCTTTGTTTGTTTTCAAAAAATTAGGACTAGGAAAGGTCAAGCCAACATCTATGCTAATTCAACTTGTGGATCAATCCATCAAGAGGCCATATGGAGTTGTAAAAGATGTGTCGGTAAATGTGGATAAATTTATTATTTCTGTTGATTTTGTTGCGTTGGATTTTGAAGTTGATAAAAATTGCCCATTGATTTTGGGTAGGACCTTTATGAATACTGGTAGGGCATTAGTTGATGTGCATAAGGAAAAACTTGTTTTGAGAATTAGTAATGAGCAGGTTGAATTTAACATGTCTAAATCTTTGAAGAAACCGATGGATGGTAAAGTATGTATGAAGATTGATGTTGTGGATGAATGTGTGAAGGAGGTTGAAGAGGATGTTAATGAAGTTACTGAGGGATAAGAGTGTGAGAGAAGAGGAATTATGTGAGGAAGTCGAGTTAGTGAAGTTGGAGAGAACAGATACATTTACACAACCTTCCATTGTTAAGCCCCCCACTTTAGAGCTTAAACCCTTACCTTCCTATTTGAGATACACCTTTTTAGGTAAGAATCATACCCTATCCATCATTATCTCAAACCAATTGGATTGTGAGTAAGGAGAGAAAGTGGTGGAGAGCATTAGGAAGAGGATGAGAGCTATGGGTGGCAAATTTCTGATACTATTGGGATTAGCCCCAATGTGGTGATGCATAGGATTAACCTAGAAGTAAGATGTAAAACTGTGAGGGAGCGACAAAGGAGGTTAAATCCAAATATGCAAGAGGTTGTGAAGAATGAGGTAGTTAAGTTGCTAGAAGCAGGGATTATTTATCCCATTTCAGATAGTGAGTGGGTGAGTCCGGTATAGTGTGTGCCTAAGAAAGGAGGCATGATAGTGATGGAAAATGAAAAAGGTGAAAATATTTCTACTAGGACCATCACAAGTTAGAGAGTATGTATTGATTACCGGAAGCTCAATTTGGCCACCAAGAAAGATCACTTCCCTTTACCTTTTGTGGACCAAATGATTGAGAGGCTGGCTAGCCATGAATTTTACTGTTTTCTTTATAGATACTCAGGGTACAATCAGGTGGTTAAATACTCACAGGATCAGAAGAAGATCACTTTCACTTGTCTTTATGGGACTTTTGCTTATTGGAGGATGGCTTTCGGTTTATGCAATGCACCTGCCATATTCCAAAGGTGCATGATGGCATATTTACGAACATGAATGAGAACTTCATAGAGGTATTTATGGATGACTTATCAGTCTTTGGATATTTTTTTGCTCATTGTTTATTTAATTTAAACAGAGTGTTTCAAAGATGTAAGGAGTCTCATCTAGTCTTGAATTGGGAGAAGTGTCACTTCATGGTCTAAGAGAGAATTGTATTGGACCAAAAGATCTCGTGTAAAGGGATTGAAGTGGATTGAGGTAAGACTGAAGTAATTGAAAAGCTACCACCTCCCACTAACATTAAGAGCATCCGAGCCTTCCTTTGTCATGCAGGGTTCTACAGACGGTTCATTAAGGATTTTTCTCTTATCGCTAGACCCTTAACTCATTTATTAGTTAAAGATATGCCCTTTGTATTTAATGACACTTGTTTGGATGCTTTTAACAGGTCAAAGAAGGCACTTCTGACAACACTCATTCTGACGTTGCCGGATTGGTCTCTTCGAGATTATGTATGATGTAAGAGATCATGTCATTGGTTATGTCTTTGGCCAGAGGAAGGAAAAGAGGTTGCACGCCATCTGTTACGCAAGTAAGACCTTGACGGGAGCACAACTGAATTTCACAACTACGAAAAAGGAGTTGCTTGCTGTAGTATT
This sequence comes from Erythroxylum roraimae, assembly GCA_027568915.1. Taxonomy (NCBI): domain Eukaryota; kingdom Viridiplantae; phylum Streptophyta; class Magnoliopsida; order Malpighiales; family Erythroxylaceae; genus Erythroxylum; species Erythroxylum roraimae. The sequence goes on along the minus strand of JAOSBL010130395.1, from coordinate 3,951 downwards.
TGTATGTGAGAAATTTCATTTTTATCTATTAGGCTCACATGCTATTGTTTTTACAGATCATACAGCATTGTGATATCTTTTTGCCAAGAAGGAAGCCAAGGCTAGGCTTATCCTGTGGGTGCTTCTGCTCCAAGAATTCGACATTGAGATTAAAGACAAGAAAGGAGCAAAAAATGTTATAGCGGACCACCTCTCGAGACTTGAAGGAGGGCATCATGAAGAAGAATAGGAAACCGAGGAGAGCTTTCCGGATGAGGCTTTAATGATGTAGACATTCCTTTTTGTCCCTAGTTTGCAAATATTACAAACTACCTCTCAGGTGGTATTCTTCTTTCTGATCTCTCTTATCAACAAAAGAAGTGGTTTGTGTTTCAATGTTCTCGTTATATTTGAGATGAACCTGTACTATATAAGATATGTGCTAACAGTGTGATTCACAAGTGTGTCCCTGAAGATGAAATGCCTGAAATTTGATGCAATGTCGTAGCTCACTTTATGCAAAGCATTATGGAGCTAACAAGATTGCAACTCGAATCTTAGAGTGTAGATTCTATTGGCCAACCTTATTCAAGAATGCTCAAGATTTTGTGGTGAAGTGTGATAGGTGTAAAAAAGTAGGCAAGATATTGAAGAAAGATGAGATGCCGCTTTCAAACATCATGGAGGTGGAGTTATTCGATGTGTGGGGCTTGGACTTCATGGGACCATTCCCATCCTCCTTAGGTAACACTTACATATTGGTTGGACTTGACTATGTTTCTAGGTGGGTTGAGGTCGTAGCTACCCCAACTAATGACGCCAAGGTGGTTCAAAAGTTCATCAAGAAGATCTTTACGAGATTTGTGGTGCCCAAAGTGATTATAAGTGATGGAGGGAGCCATTTTTATAACAAACCGTTTGAGGCTCTTCTAAAAAGATACAATGTTCATCATATATTGGCGACTCCTTACCACCCCCAGACCAATGGCCAAGTGGAGGTGGTGAACAGAGAGTTGAAGAAGATTTTGGAGAAGGTAATGAGTACCTCAAGAAAGGATTGGGCGTTGAAGCTAGATGACACCTTATGGGCTTACAGGACAGCTTTCAAAACACCCAGAGGAACTACTCCATATAGACTTGTGTATGGAAAGGCGTGCCATTTACCTTTGGAGTTGGAGCATCAGGCCTATTGGGCCATTAGGAAGTTGAACATGCATTGGAAGCTAGCAGGTGAGAATGGATTGTTACAACTTGACGAATTGGAAGAGTTGAGGTTTGATGCTTATGAAAATGCCAAGTTATACAAGGAAAGGAAAAAGAAGTGGCATGATGCTCACATTAAGAAGAAGGAGCTCAAGAGTGGGGACTTGGTGCTTTTGTTCAATTCACGACTTCGATTATTTCCTGGAAAACTTAAGTCAAGATGGAGTGGACCCTTCAAGGTTATTCAAGTGTTTCCCTATTGAGCTTTGGAGTTGGAAAATGACAAAGGTGAAGCATTCAAAGTCAATAGGATAGATGCAAGCCATACTATAGAGGGGCATACTCATAAGAAAGGGAAGTCATTCCTTTCTTCCGCTCCTTCATGAATGCATGTGGAATGGTCAAGCTAATGACCTTAACTTAGCATGTTTACCTTTCTTTTGCTTGTTTTTGCTTACTTATATGTTTGATTTATTTGGTTTTGATTATGTTTGGTTTAAATTTTGTTTGAGTTTTAACTTATTTTCTTTTTGAATAGTTGATTTTGATGTGTTGGTAAGTTGATTGAATGTTTGGAATGCATGATAAGCTTAGAAGAAAGCTAAGAAGTTGGAAAAGTTGGATAATCTATGATCGTGGGAATTGGATTGTTTCCCACGAACGTGGGAAGGGTCTTTAGAAACTTTCTAGAGCCTTAGCCCACAATCGTGGGAATGGGCTTATTTGCCATGAGTGTGGGAAGGTTTTCTAGAAACTTTCTGGAGCCTTAACCCACGATCGTGGAAATCACAGGGATTTCCACAATTATGGGATCCTTTGATAGAAGAATTCTAAAACTCTCTTTTCTTTCTTCTTTCTTCTTTCTTCTTTCTTCATTCTTCACTTTCTCACTCTCTCCTACACCCTCGCCACCGCAATCTCCATGATCCTTGCATTATTTGTTTTCTTGGTTGACGTTATGTTTGATGTTTTGATTTCCTTTTGTAATTGCCTTGTCACATTGAGGACAATGTGCTATTCAAATGTGGGGAGGTGACATTTGCTTTGTCAATTGCATTGTTTTAGTTTGTTTTATTGACTATTTGCATTTTGTTAATTAGGATGCATGTTTTAGGCATGTTAGGTTGTTGTTTTATGTTGTTTTATGTTAAGCAATGAAACCACACTTGAATCATTTTGATATGTTTTTCCATGAGATTATGTCAAGCTAGTTGGAATGAGATTGAATGCATGATTGAACTCGAATTAGGCTACTTGAGTAGAAAGTGAATCATGTTGAGTGATAAAAAGTAGTTGGTTGCATAAGCTTACTTAAAATTTGACACTTGAGCAATAAGGTAGTGTAGACATGCATAATGAATTTTCATTTGAGACAATGTGAGGATTGAGCCTATATGACTCCATCTATAGTCATTTTATTTCTTTGATTGTGTGATGCTTCCTTAGGTTACTACCTTCAGAACTTGCTTTGAATCAATTTGAGTCTACTGGATGCATGCTTAATAGAGATGATTAAGGCCTTTTTTATGATAACCCTTGGCTTAAATGACATGCATTTGTATTATCCGTTGCTACCCCTGTTGAGCCTTAACCTTTTTGTTTCTTGAAAACACCTTATATTTTAAAACCTGAAACCTTAATAGCCTACCCATTCACAAGCTTAGTAGAGTATTAAATGATGCATTAGTTTGGGATTTTTTTTTACAATTTTTTTCGAGATGAGACAAGTGATACTTCTACTCTTGGGTCACATTGTATTTAGTTGCTATTTTGTTTACTGTTTCTTCAATTATTGAAAAAAGAGAGAAAAAGAAAAGAAAAGAAAAAGGAAGAACGTTTTGGTAGCATCAATAAGTGTGGAGTAGTAGTTTATGTTCGTTTGTATCTCAGAAATATGTTTTGCTATTCCTTTGTTCACTTATTACTTTATGAATGCTTGTGTTAAACCATTTACCCTGTTTGACCTACCTTAACCCTTACCACATTACAACCCGAAACAAGTCCTTTTGATATATTTATGTATGTAATCAATGTAGAGGAGAATTGGTGTATTAGTAAACCTATAGTAGTGTAGTTTCTTATTTGGAGCGTGAGCAAAAAACTAACCATCAAACACTTTGGAGAAATGAGTGAAACCGTGAGGAAGATTCATTGTGCATTTATACTTATCTTTGAGTGATGGTGCCATAAATTGAGTTTGCTTATATACACTAATGAAAAGTATTCATGATATGTATAATAGCTTGACATTTGAGTTGGCCAAAGTTTAAGGGAATGCATGCTTTGATCTTTGTGAAAATGAAGTGATGGAATTGATTAGTTGTGTTTGCTTTTGCTTGAGGACAAGCAAAGATTTAAGTGTGGGAAAGTTGATAGTTGTGCATTAGTGTGTGCTTTTCTAAGTATTTAACATGTGTTTCATGCATAATAGGTTAGTATTATTGTGTTTTAGGAGTTGTTTTGTGTAACACCCCACTCCCGAGTGACCCGAACCCGATATCCTTGGTGATACCCGAGTCCGTGTCCCGCGAGGGTGGCGTACTACATCAGTCGGTAAAACTCAGTATAACATTTTCTTCTCCTTTTTTTTATTTACCATTTATTTATGCGGATAAAAGAATACAGTCACAATCTTGAGCCCATGTTCACAATTAACCATTTTCAGTTATTACAGTCTTCCAATAACAATTTACGATCAGTCAATGAATAAAAACAATAAAGCCACAAGGGGCTCATTATACATACAAAACATTGTTGTACAATGATTGC
>JAOSBL010130338.1:0-17956 GCA_027568915.1 Erythroxylum roraimae | reverse complement strand
GTAACAACTTATGACCTTCGCAATGGATGTTAATTTGACTGAGCTTGAATAAGGAGCATGAGAACAAATTAGTATGACAATGGACTTAAGATGGATAAAAAAAAATTTCTATCGGGATTTTCAGATTAGTCAAGGTTTCCAACGCGGATTCGGATTCCAGTTTGGATTTTGGGCTTAAGAGGTTGGACATCCGGTAGCGGGTTCCAACATAAGGCCATTCGACAGTTAATGCCAGATCTTTCGGCACAATATTTTGCCCCTTTTCCAATCTTCTCTTATAAGGAAGGAAAGAAGTACCTAAAGGTGAAAGCAAAAAGAATCATTATACCAAGGTACTTTGATTGGGAGATGGTGACATAACTAGATCTCAAGGGTAATCTTTTAGCTATGGCTAAGCGATTGGGATGGCAGCGTTTAATTATAGGAGAATGGGAGATCTATGAGGAGCTGGTACACGAATGTTACACCACATTGGTAGTGTAAGGGAATAAATGTACCAAACTGAGGTTTAGGCTGTGCGGACAAGAGTGGGAGATAGGTTCCTCGATGTTAGAACAGTTACTTGGGTTGCCATAACAGGGTTCAATTAAACCAGTTGGTGAATTTTGCTCGGGGGGTTTCTGGCGAACAATTATGCTGGGTTCATTGGCCTATTCTGTTCATAATGCCCCAAATTTGCTCATTCGGGATGCTTCATTGATTCTTCTACACAAATTCATGGCAGTATCAGTTTTCAATAGGGTGGAGAGTAATAAGGTCTCAAGCCAAGAGCTGTATGCCTTATGGTGCGCTTCTAATAACACACCCTATTGTACCTCCTTTCACTTGTTGAAGGGGTTTGCGCAGATGGCACGACCATCAAGCACTAAATTGTGATTGGGGTATCTATTGACCGCATTAGCTCAATCAGTGGGCCTTGACCTCACGACGCTAACATACATGTTGATAGAAGTTTTCAACCAAAGATACTTGCATGTCTGCGGCCCAATGAGCTTCATGCGATGCAATTTACGACCTTATCATGAGAGAGCAGCTGTCAAACATAGAGGAGTAAGGGAGTCAATCTCTAGCGAAGAAGAAGAAGAAAGTAGTGACTCACAACAAGAAGAAGCGCAATCTGTAATTACTGGTGCTGATGCTACTACAGTTCTAGAGGTGCTTAAACGTTGGGAAGATGCTACCATAGCAAATAGCAACACGTTAGCAACAATTGAAACAACAATAGCGAATATTGAAAGGCAGTAGCGATAACAAGCAAAGAAATTGAGAAATTCTTTGTTGCGCTTAATGTGGAGGTACCATCATCTATTCCTTCACCACTAAGTTCTCCTGTTCCCTAAAAGCCGTACTTAATTTTCTTTTATGTACTTGTACATTGCTTGTTTACGATGTTTACCTTTTTAGTGTTCTTTGTTGTGTTATATGTTTATGACTTAGGTAGTAACATACCAGGATTTTTTAACTTAGCTTGACAGGTTTTTAACATCCTATATGCCCTTTTAGTTATTAAAAATGCACGAACACAACTAATGATCAATTGAGGATAGTACGCATACTGGAACAACTTTGGTACTTTAGCATAATTATTTGGATTAAGTTCTTTGCTTAATATTTATCACTATTGTTATTTACTTGAAATTTTAACTAGAGGATAAGAAAAATTGTATTAATGATAAGGAAAAAAAACCTCCAAATTTTTGCTCCGCTGTGTTGAGGGTGCTCGAAACTGGCCTTGGACACATGAGTAGTGCTAGTAGCCATTTGATGATGAAAGTGAACTAGGTTTTGTTTATTTGAGTATGCTCCTTATTTGCATTTAATTGAAAAACTTTTCATCTTAAGCAAGCTTCTTAAGTTATGCTGGAAATAAAGTTTCTTCATCCTCATTGCACAGTTTTAACAAGTTGTTAACAATACATATATGCTTAAAAGAGAATTTATTCTAATAATGAAGTTATTGGTGTTAATTACTACTCTTGTATGCGTTCTATTAGCAAGTCGATTTATAGAAGCTTCATCTGCATTTTTGGTACTTCAAGGGTTGGTAGGATGTTAACAATCATGTCAAGTTGGGCAAAGATTCTTTGGTATCAAGCTATTTGGGTCATTTTTTTTGTTTTATTTTCTTTTGTCGTATTGTGTGCATGGTGACAAGCACAAGTTTAGTGGTGAGTATTTTTTTGGTAATTCAGTAAATTTATATATATATAAAATGGTATGTACAATCAAGAGATTCACAAGAGTGCAATCTCTAGTCTATACAAAGGAGGTCTAACATGTTAGCATGAGGAGCCCTATAATAGCTCCCCATGCCTACACAACCAAGCAGCAGCCTAAGCATTATCAGACCACTAGATAGCCATATCAAGAAGTACCTTACCAAAATACAAAAATTCCCAGCAGTTGGTATGAAATTCGAGACTATTCAATATTTACTTCAACACTTTTCTAGGTAGTTACACATTAGGAGCACATTGTTTATCTTTTTGCAAAGAATTACCGCAGTGGAGGAGAGATAGTTTAGTATAAGTCACTTCCATCTATCTTGGAATCACTGATTTGGTCTTTGCAGCTCTGAATATACCTATCAGGGTTTAAGCTGCCTATTGTTGGTTGCATAAGGAGTGAATTTTAGTGACATCATGCTCTTCAATACTTGTGGGGGATAGCATCCTCTCTTGCCTGAAGTTAGAAACTATGCACCCTCTGATCAAGCTTCCAAGGTTTTACAATTTCTGTGCTTGTCATTCGATTATCATCCCATCTTTCATTGTTGGGATCAGTATTGAATTGATTTCCAACGAGGGAGAGTGCTTATGAGTGACCGACTCAACTAGTACCTGAAATACAGAGTAAAGGAAAGTAACCAGAATCTCAATTTACCTACTCTTAGTGTTTGAGCACAACTGCTCCATTACTTGGAAGATCACTTTAGTGTTGATGCTCCCCACTTCCATGGCTTTTTCTTTGAAGGTTTTGAGGTTTCTATCAGACCATATGTTATAAACAACAATAGATATCAGGATAGGAAATGTGTTTAGGTTAATGTTTCAGTGGCTTTGGCTTTGGTTGAACCAATTTTGTATGGATTGAAGATTTGGTAAGTTTGGTATGTTCATTTGAAAGTGATTAAGGCAGTGCAGCCAAATTGATTTCCAAAAGGAGCGTTCATAGAAGAGATGGCTAATGGATTCATTATCCGAAGGGCATAGTGAACAATGGTTAGGAATAAAGGGATAAAGTAGCTGATCTCTTGTTTGTAGCTTATTAAGAAAAGCTAGCTACAAGATAAAAACATACCATGGGTTTATACATTGATGCCACACCAATTTATACCAAGGTAATCTTGGAGAAGGAGGTCTCATCAGGGTGTATGCTGATGCATTGGTGTAAGCTTTTGTGGGGCTAGGAATCCATTCTGGCTTATCCGGTTGAGACTCATTAGGTTGATAAGTTAATGGTTCTAGCATATGAATGGCCTTAATTGTGGCATCTTGCCAGTTCCAGACATTGTCACGAATAAGATTAGCTACTTTTGCATGCATTGGGATTTTTGACCCATTGATAATTCTTGGGGAAGCAAAATCCTTCAGTATTCCTCTATGATGCCACAGGTCCTGCCATAAGAAATTTGAAACACCATTCCCTATCCCAAATCTGAAATGGTTCCCAATAATATTCTTAACCTGAATGAGTTTCCTCTAGCTCTAAGAGCTATTGCTAGTTGGTTGGGCACTCCAAAAATTATTTCTTCTAAGAATAATGGTGTGAACCCATTTAACCCATAAGGCTTCCCTATCACTAAAAAGGACCCAGATCCTTTTACCTAACAAAACATTATTCCAAGTAGAAAGATGTTTAATCCTTAGACCACCTTCCTTTTTAGGTCTACAAAGACCAGACCACTTTACCTTGTCATGAGTTTTTGTTACAACCTTCCCAAACCACAAGAAGTTCCTGAGCTTAAACTCTATTTCTTTAATGATGGAAGCAGGGAGATTGAAATGGCTAGCCCAATAGACTTGAAAGGTCGGCAAAACAAAATTTACCAACTAAAGCCTACCAGCATAGGACAAACCCTTATGAGTCCATTTGTTAATTCTGGAATCAATTTTTTTCTAACAAGGGGATACAGTCTCTCCTAGTCAATCTACTAGTTAAGATAGATAGTCCTGGATATTTCATAGGTAATTGACCTCTTTCAAGGCCCGAAAGAGTTTTCAATTGGGTGGACCAATGATTCATATCAGGAGATAAGAAGAATTGACTCTTGTTAATATTCATTTCCAAACCAGAGAATTTAGAGAAAGTGTTCAAGCAATTAAACAAGGTATTCACCGAGGTCAGATTAGCTTGACAAAACATAAGGTGGGAAAGTTTAAGAGCGTTGCATCTCCAGTGGGATTTAAAAGTAGGGGTCCTGTTATTGAATCATTTAGAATCCTAAAAAGGACCTCCATACAGAGGATAAACAGATATGGAGAGAGAGGATCGCCTTGACTTAATCTTGATTTCCCACAAATTTTTTTTTGTAGGAATCCCATTAATAAGGATAGAGTAGGAGGGGGAGGTTAGACATTCTTCAATCCATTTAATAAACATAGGAGGGAGTCCTACAGCTAAGAGCACCAAAAGGAGAAAATCCCACTTAATAAAATCATAAGCTTTTTCCAAGTTTATTTTAAAAGCACATCTCTTATGGCTATTTGAAAGGTGATAGTTCTTGAAGATTTGTTAGGCTAAGAGAATGTTGTTCCCTATACGACAATTTTTAATGAAAGCATTTTGGTTTGGGCTAATGATGAGGGGAAAAATCTGTCTAAATTTATTAGACAAGATTTTGGTGATCACCTTATAGATCATGTTACAGCAAGAAATAGGTTTATAGTCTAACACAGTGGAAGGGTGGTTCCTCTTAGGAATAAGAGAAATAAAGATTGAATTAAGCTCTTTGAGGAGCTTCCCATATTGGAAAAAGTCTTGGATTGCCCTAGTTATCTCATTATCAACAATAGGCTAAGAATATTTAAAGAAGAACCCATTGAACACTTCCTGGCTAGGGGCCTTATTCAGGTTGAAGGAAAAGAAAGCTTCTCTAATCTCCTGGGAGGTAACTTCAGCTACAAGATTATTAGACCCCGGTTTTGGAGCCCAACATTCGGAGTCATAAAACATGAACGTATTATCCTATAGGGTTACTTCCATGAACCCTTATTAGCCATCATCCCACAATGGTGGCAGCCCTCAAGCATAAAGCACCTGCCTTGGGAAAATTAGCATATCTTTAATAAGAGTTATTGGATTAGGATCACTCCTAGACGGTTTGAAAGAAGACTCATAGGTCTAAAATATTCCATTAGACCTTAAAGGTAGATTCGGTCATCTAGAGGGTCAAAATTTAACTAGACGAAAGGATCAAACGAAACCAGATGAAAAAGCAGACAAATTGGGAAAATTACCATAAATTTCCATACAGATATTGGATTAAGGTGTTCTTTTTATGGTTTGAAAGAGGACTTCAAGATCTACAACTTTCATGAAGACCTCAAAGACAGATTCTATCGTCTAAAGGGTCAAAAATAGGAACAGACGATATGAAATCATTTATAGACGAAGTAACATCATCAGAAGATACAGGATTGGCAAAATTGCTATAACTGTCCCTACAGATATCAGATTAAGGTTTTCTTTGGATGGTTTGAAAGAGGACTTCAAGTTCTACAATTTTCAAGAAGACTAGAAGGCAAATTCTATCATTTGAGGGGTTAAAAATAGGACAAACAATATGACATCATTTATAGACCATATGACGTCATCATAAACCATAAAACTTTACAGACTATATGACATCATCACAGATCATATGACGTCACCACAGCCCATACAATTTTACAGACTATATGATGTCATCACATACTATACAATTTTATAGACTATATGACGTCATTACAGACCATACAATTTTACAGACTATATGACGTCATCACAGATCATATGATGTCATCATAGACCATATGACGTCATCACAGACCATACAATTTTATAGACTATATGACGACATCATCACAGGCCATACAATTTTTCAAACTATATGACGTCATCACAGACCATATGATGTCATCATAGACCATACAATTTTACAGACTATATGATGTCATCACAGATCATATGACATCATCACATATCATACAATTTTACATACTATATGACGTCATCACAGACCATATGATGTCATCACAGACCATACAATTTTACAGACTATATGACGTCATCACAGACCATATGGCGTCATCACAGACTATACAATTTTACAGATGATACAACTTTACTCTTGAACTTCTTCTTTTATAAGGACCAGAACTTTCGACTCCGATGTCCAAAAATTTCATACTATATACCATTGGAAAGATAAAAGAAAGACCTACAACTTTTAAAAGACAACTTTCTGCCTAGATCAACCCAGGTTTTTCCCTTAAGTTAGAACACGAATTTTTCCCTAATATAAACTTGAAAATGCATTGGACAAACTTTGAGAATCATGAGCAAAAACGAAATCATATTTTATTAGCGTCAAAAGATAAAAGTTTTACAAAGCTTTAGTGGGCATTTCAAGCCGCAAATACATTAATATCTCAAAATCCCAAAATACAGAAGATACATGAAAATGATTTATTCAAAATGTAACTAAAGCCTTGTTTTACAAGATTTGCTTCAAATACAAAATAAAAAAAGATCGGAGTGATGCCTTGACCCTTGACTACTCGATATCTTACTCATCACCTGGATATGGAGAGGAGAATAGCGGGTGAGTGTAAAGCCCGTGGGTAACAATTTTATAATCAGTAATAAGAAAAATCATTTATAAACTCACTTCCGTCGCAAAAATTCAACTTTATGCAAACTATGTATGCATCACTCTTGTCAACTTATCATGAGCACATAAGCATATTAAAATGGTTCGAGTGGATCCAAAAATAGAACTTATGGTCTTGCGTAGCCGTGAACTTATAGGACTCCATGAAGGAGCTCCATGCCACTAGCGGGCAAGCGGGAGAAGCCTCTTGTCAATGTGCACTTGACTTAACTTAGGGGACCACCACAAACCCACATAACATGCATTTCATGACTTGTAAAACATATTGCCCAAAAAGGAACATTTCGGAAGCTTGATACGTTTTAAAAATCATTTTCATAAATCAAACTAAATTTATATACACAATATGCAGCACACTTTCAAAGCATTCAACGAACAATAGATGCACATTTTGTAAGTAGTTGAAACTCATTTATTTCCATTTCTTGAAAGAGACATTAATGGCTCATTACTTAATTATAAAATTGTAATCCACCTTAAATTTCTTGCTTAAATGTTGCTCAAATATGCCTCTCCTCTTGCTCCTCTTATCTTTCTTGATTTCCTTTTCATAGACAAAAATCCCAAGTTCAAATGGGTTTTCAATTGAAAATCCCTCAAAGCACAATCACTAAAATTGGTTCTAGAATACTTAAACCTATGCATTTTCTAAGCTTCATAAACCAAAACCCTTCCAAAATCCAAAGCATTTAAAATGTTCTTACCTTAAACCTTCACCAAATGAAGAGATGTTTAGTTCCAAAGAAAGCTCTTATCTTCCTATACCTTTTTCCCTTCTTGTACAACCTCAAAATCTATCTAGAAAGCTTAGAAAGATGAAATCCTAGCTCAACTCTCTTCTTTCCTCTCAAACACCGAAATTGCTTTTCTCTTTCTCTTTGATTTGTTATTTTACTTCCTTCCTTTCCATTTTTGTTTTTTCCCCCTCTTTAGGAAGAAAACAACACTTCTTTCTTCCCATTTACCTTTAATGAAAACTAAAAGTCCACTTTACCCTTCCTTTATAACTTATGTCCCTTTTTACCTTGAGTGATCTTCCAAAAATATCCCTTATGCAATCTTACCACCTTAACCCTTTAATTCAATTAACCTATGTCACAAAATCTTACTCACATTAATATAATAATTAATCCCAAAACATTAATCCCTCAAAACCTCAACATTAATTTAAATCATGCCTAATAATAAAATAAAAAAATTCGGGTGCAAAAAAGATTGTTTTTGAGGTTCTCTGGGAGGGGTTGGGGAATGAGAGGAGTCACATACTCCTTTGCTGAATCTAGGTCTTTCTTTTTACCAAGAGTGTTTTGGAAGAAATTCAGAAAGGATTTTTGGATTTCCTCTATGTTAGTAATCCTTTGGCCATTTCCCTCCAACAATGAGTGGATATTGTTTCTATTCTTATCTGAAAAAATGGAATTATAGAAGAACCTAGTGTTCATATCCCCTCCTGAAGCCATTTAATGCGGGAAACTTATTTGTAAAAAGATTCTTGATCGTTTAAAGCATTAAACAGATTGTTCATAGCCTCATACTCTTCAGCAGCAAGTTGGGTTGGATTAGGCAAAATCCTCATTTGGTCTTGGATGTTATTCAAAGCAGTTTACAAGCCTCAACTCTTTCATTTATATTACCTGCCTGAACTGAATTTAGGGATTTGAGAGCATTTTCGACTAGTTTAATTTTTGACACAACGCAGAACATAGGGGTCCCTCGGATTGGAGAGTTCCAAGCCTCTTCTACTGTTTGAAGAGAGTTTGGTTGAGAGGTTAGGAAGTGACAAAATCTGAAAGGTGAAGACCTTCTCTTATGGAAAGCAGAATTCCCTATCACAATAGGGGAGTGGTCAGAAATATTAAGGTTAAGGATCTCTCCAAAGGATCCAGGGAATTGATAACTCCACTTCGAGTTTATAAGTGCTCTATCTAGTTTCCTAGCTATGTGGAGATCACCTGATTGTCTATTCCATGTAAAATTAGGACCACTAAATTTGAGATCATACAAACCATAATCCTCTACACACTTCCTAAAATCTCTCATTCCACTTATAGCCGAGGAGTTTAGAGGTTCAGCTTTGTGAGAAAACAGAATGGTGTTAAAGTCACTAACTAACAGCCAAGGTTGGTTCCCAACAATGAGCTTAATGTTTGACAGGGAAGCCCACATATTTTTCCTATGATTGTGGTTATTAGAGCCATAAACACAAGTAACAAAGAAAACAGTATCACAATTCACAGGGGACACTTCCAAAAGGATCAATTAGTCTGTGGTAATAACAGGGGTGTAAACAAACTGATCTGGATTCCAAAAAACCACTAACCTGGCATAAGAAGCTTGGTCTAAATTACTACAGAAATGCCATCTAGGAAACATAGAAGAGCAGATATTATGCACAAGGAAAGGAGACTTAATCCTAGTTTCTATCAAACATACAAAAGAAACTGATAGCATCTTAAGGAAGGATTTCATAACTAGTTGTTTTTTGTGATTACTAAGACCTCTAATATTCCAAAAACCTAGATCCATAATTGAAAAAGAAAAATAATACCAACCTACTATTTTTGTTTCCTTCTAGATTTCCTACCTCTCCTAATGGTAAAGTCCCCCTCTACCCCTTCTATCAACCCCGATTCAAAGGAATTACTAAGAACCACATCAGATTTAGAAGAGGCAATAGAATTACCTAATTGTGGAATCTAACCCAGACGGGGGCATACCAAACTGCCTCCTGCTCCCCCGTATTCAAGCTCCATTGTCTTAAGAACAAGAGCTTCCCTTGGATATGCCAAGGTCCCTTTTCGAGTACCTCATTCTTCCTACATTCAGAATCAAACTTGAAAAGGAATTTGTTTGAACTAGTCACAAGGATTTCAGTTAAACCACAAGCTAACCAAGCCTTGGATAGGGCTCTGTGCACTACTAGACAGGTAGGGTGCTTACCGATGAAGATGCCTATTAGGGCATGGCGAAACTTCTTTGTTCCTTTCTAGGCTAGCTCTGGCGGTGGGATGACGAAAATTTTATCCTCCTTGATGTTAGGGGGGAATTAGGTCAAGGTCGAGACACTAGAGGGCTCCTCTATACCATTGGCAACAATGGATTTCCAAGTTTTGGGGAGGGCTTTTAGCAATGATTTGGGTCTTGTTGGTTAGAGGATGCTCTGGATTCATCGGAACTTCACACAACTTGCACAACTTACGCAATTCTATGGGCATCTTACCAGAGTCAATGTTGGGGCAATTAGGGTCAATGTTTTCAGAGTTAAGGATTTCAGTATGGGTCGAAAGGGGGAGTTTTGTAGGTAAAGCAGGGGTTCAGGTTAAGGTTTGATGAGTCAGAGAGGGGGAGACGAAGAAGATGAAGCCATCGAGGACGGGTTCTCAACTCACCGGTGATCTTCGAAGGAATAGGCGCTTTGTTGCTCTCTCTCACATCAACACAAAATTATTTGTATAGTGGTGAGTATTGATGTGAGTTTATTTACTTGTTGAGTGTTAATGTTTTTAGATATGTTTTGGTACTTTTAGTTCTTGGTTTAATAGTTTAGTTTAGTTTTTAGGCAACTTTGATGTTTTGTTAAGTGTGAAGGGACAGGGGAGCAAGATGAGAAAAGTTCGTGAAAGGAACAAGGAAAGAGGTGTCTGGTGTGATCGTGAGATAAAATGGTGCGAGCGCGACCGAGGCTGTGGATTTAAGGAAGAACAACATCACATTGGTGAGATCACGAGAGTGTATGGTGCGATCGCACTCAGTATTTTTAGCCAGGAGCTATTAGAACTTAATAAGAGTTAAGCCCTTCTTTAAAATCATACAAATACAACTTTCATGCTAAGAGATTAGTATCTAAGTTTTATTCCTCAAAGGTTATGCAGTTCATCTCTGTTTTGTTTATATCTGAATTGAGAAATTTGCATTATGATAAAACAGAGTAGGTAATTCAAACTTGAGAGAGAAAAATTACTTCTAAAGAAACTTGGGGTAGCATAATAATAGGATTCAGATTTACTTTAGCAAGAGTTGATAACAATTTTTGGAATTTTAATCTTGTGAATTCGTGAAAGCAATTCCTCTTCTTAAAGATTTAGTTTTGTCCTAAAAGTTTAAGCGTAATTGATTTATTTTTATTCCTTTTAATTTCTAAATCTTCTTATTATTAATTTAAACAATCTGGAAAGAATTGATTGGTGCTTAGTATAAATCCTAGTGGGAATGATAACCATACTACAATAACCCGTACGCTTACGGTCAGGGTCTGAGTGCATTTTATTTTATAGCTCATCAACGATCGTATATTACCTGTTGATTCCTCTCTGTCACGATCGTGCAACTACCTGATGTTTCCTCTCTGTCATGATCGTGCTCACGATCATGCAACTCCCTTGATGTTTAGCACGATCGTGCACTACCTTTTGCATGATCGTGACAGACGACCTTGCTGAAACTAACGGGCTTTTAGTATCACTAACACACTAATTCTTCCCATTTCAAGACACCATAGTACCCTTTTTCATTAGCATCAAACTTATATTAACTCATCTCTATAACACTCGACGAGATCCACGATGATACACCAAGAAAACAGAACATAAAACCCATCCATTTATCTATTAAATTTTTTCTGCACTTTTTCCTACACCAACTTTAATGATCATTCTAACTCAAATCATCTCATCAATAAATTATGAAATATTTATCATCATATATCTATAAAAGCAAGACATGAATCTACCCATATTGATCGTTCATGTTTTAATATGTACCCATCCTCATTTTATGATCATTTAACTCTTAACTATCATCAAAACATGTTTCATTCAACAAATAAAGAAGAGTAGTGTTTTATACTTATTTGTTTACTCTAAGATCTTCAAATAACACTCTTAACCCTAGCTTCTCCAGTATCATTCGATCATCAACATTCAAAGGTGGTAGGGTTGGGTCTTTAGTAAGAAATGAAGAAGACAGCAAAACAATAGCAGTAAATGAAAGGTGAAAGTAAGCTTCAACGTGGATGGGTGAGAGTAAGTATCAGGGATGAAGACAAATAAAAAAGATGAAGATGAGAGAAGCTAACGAAGAGAAGAGTAAATAGCAAGTGAAAGACCAAAATGAGAGTGCGTCTTTCATTTAGTAAAAATCGTGGGTTAAGATAAGTGATGTGGTAAGTGACACTTGTCACTTGCCACATGTCACTTTGTCATGGTCCTCTTTTGGTCTTTTAATTAGCTAGTCCATTTGTGACCCAATTCTAATCCAATTGACTCTCAAATTTTAAATGACATAAGTCATTAAATCGTAATGTCATGCATCAAAATTTCTACTACCATCTAAGACTTATTTCTGTTACTATTTATCAATTGTCTTGCCACTTGGCATTTTTCCTAGTCCAAAAATACCCTTAATTCTAGAAAATTCTCAAATTTTACCAAAAATTATAAATAACTACTTATACACACCAACTCAATTTTTAAGACACATAATCCATAATTCATATTAAAATCACATTAAAACAATCATTTATACCCTGAAAAACGTCAAATGAGTGCATGAACACATCATTGAAATGTGTGCAAAACAATCAAATTCATATGTATGAATGCTATATTATGCATGAATATGAAAACACATTTTTTTAATCTCTCATTACTATTTTTAATTACAAAAATCTAGGGTTCTAACCTTTAGTAAGGAAATGGGATGTTACACCTACTTAACTGAATTTGTATGATTTGGATGAGAAGACTCATGATCACATGAATTTAGAGGCAGGATTCGGAATAATATATAAGATATATTTTGGCAACGAGTTGTCACCTAACGAATCTAGAAATCACATAAGATGTGATTAATAAAGTTGTTATCTACTTGATTTAAATTTAGTTGGTTTGTTGAGCAAACTCAACATCAACTATTTTGAATGGGATTATAGTCCAATAGGAAATTATTTGATAATTTCTTGATTTAATAGTGAGGGCTACTATTTTGAGTAAAATAGTGAGATTAATCAAATATTTAGTAAAGTTTTTATTTTTTTGATTTTATGGTACAAACTAGCAATTGATCTTTTATGTCTTTTGGTTGTTAGAAGAAGATGAGTACTAATCTGACACCAAGGAGCAACATGGATGCTAACAAGTTATCTGGACCTAATTTCTCAGACTAATTTTGCAACTTAAAAATTGTCCTCAGGCAAGAAAAGAAGTTGTACATTCTTGACACCACTATTCCACTAGAGCCTAGTTTTGATGCAATTGATGAGGCTTAGGAGAGATATTAACCTTATATTAATGATGTTGAACAAGTTACATATGTGATGTTGGCTAGTATATCTTTGGAGCTTCAGGGGTAGCCTGAGAACATGCATGATGCTATTATAATTTTACATCTCAAGGAGTTGTTTGGTGCACAAAGCAGGGTGGAGTGGTATTAGTTCTCCAAAGCATTATTTCAATGCAATATGGCAGAAAGATCTTTAGTTGTAGTCTTTTAGTTCGAGCTTTACATAGATTGTTATGAACATTCATATGAATCAAAAGGTTGTGTCATGCCTGAATTGTTGAATATGCTCAAGAATGTTCAGGGTTGCCTTATGATGGAACCTAGTACTATTCCTGTTGTGGATTGTTCCAACTGTAAGAAAAGTGCCCTAAGAAGAATAATAAAAAGAAATAGAAGGATTCTGCTAAATTTCCAAAGCCAAAAGGCGGTGTTAAAAAGAAGAGCAATGACAAGGGAACATGTTTTCATTATGGAGTTGATGGACACTAGAAAAGGAACTATCTTGCTTATCTTACTACCCTGAAAGATACGAAGCTTAAGGAAGATGTTTCTTGAGGTATGTTTATGATTAAGATCAATCTTTCTACTTTTATTTTATATTTTAAAGTATTAGATACTAGATGCAGTTCTCATATTTGTAATAATTAATAAGAAGTAGATCATTGAGGAAAGGCAAAGTAAACCTATGAGTTAGCAATGGAGCAAAAGTTGTTACATTAGTTGTAGGAGCTTGTAGTATAATTTTGCCTTCTTGCCTAGAAATAGAACTAAATAATTGTTATTATGTTCCAGTTGTTACTAGAAACATCACTTCTATTTCTTATGTAGATTGAATGGATTTGTCTTTATTATTAAGAATAATAGTTGTTCTTTTTATAAATATGATGCTTACTATAAATTTAGATTACTGACAAATGATTTGTATGAATTTGATCTTAAAAGGTCATTCCTTAACATAAATAGCAGGAAAAAAAAGTTAAGTGACAAAAATACATCTTATTTATGGCGTTATAGGTTAGGTCATTTCCATAAAACAAAAATCACAAAGTTATATAAGGAGATTTGGATACTTTTGATTATGAATCATATGAAACTTGTGAATCTTGTTTATTTTGAAAAAAATGACCAAACTACCATTTAGCGAAAAGGGAGAACATGCTAGTAAGTTACTAGAGCTTATAAATTCAGATGTATATAGCCCTATGTCTACTTATGCTAGAGTTGGATTGTCATATTTCATTACATTCACAATTGATCATTCTTGATATGGTTAAATGTACATAATAAAACAAAAGTTTAAAGAATTTAGACTTAAAGTTGAGAAACAAACTGGTAAAAATATTAAGAAACTCAGATTAGATTGAGGTGATGAATTTTTGGACCATGAGTTTCTTAGTTACTTAAAAGAGAATGAGATTCTCTCACAATGGACTACTCTTAGAAGTCCTTAACATAATGGAGTATCTGAGAGGAGAAATCATACTTTATTAGATATGGTATGTTCCATAATGAGTCATGCAATCCTTCGTATCTCTTTTTAGGGATATGCCTTTGAAACTACCATTTACCTTCTGAATAGAGGTCCATCTAAATCAGTTGACAAGACACCATATGAGATATGGAATAATAGTAGACTAAGGTTATCACACTTAAAGATTTGGGATTGTGATGTTTATATGAAATGTGCAATATTTGATAAGCTTCAACCTAAATCAGATAAATGAGAATTTATGGGGTACTCAAAAGAGAGTATCAAATATCAATTTTACCATCATCTTGAGCAAAAGGTATTTATTTGAAGACATAATACATTCCTATAAAGAGAATTTATTCTTAAGGAAAGTAGTGAGAGTGAGGTAGAACTTAGAAAAGTTTAAGAGGCATAGATTCACATCTAGATGGGACAAAAACCTCAAGTTGTTACATACGATGTACATCTGAGGGTTTAAAGACAAATAGTTTGTGATGTACTAGTAGGATATGTCGTCCCCCCTATATTAGATCTTCATATTGAAAAGGGGAAGGAAAATGTATCACTCATAGATGATGAGCCTGATACTTTTAAATAAGCAATATCTGACATTGATTGTTTAAAATGGCATGAAACCATAAGATCTGAAATGGAATCCATGTACACTAACTGTATATGGACTTTGGTAGATATACTTGATGTTATTGTATTTATTGGATGAAAGTTGGTTTTCAAAAGAAAATCTTACATGGATAGTAATATACATAAGTACAAAGCAAGGTTAGTGGCTAAAGGTTAAAAAAAAAACAAGAAGTTGATTTTGATGAAAACTTTTTGCCAGTAGCTATGCTTAAATCTATAAGGATCTTATTGGCTATAGCCATATATCGTGATTATGAAATCAGGCAGATAGATGTCAAAACAAAATTTGTTAAAGGATGTGTACATGACACAACTTGAGGGTTTTGAATACAAGAGATTTCCTAATCAAGTATGCAAGTTACAAAAGTTTATTTATGGACTTAAGTAACCATAACAAAGTTGGAACATCCATTTCGATGAGACAATCAAAGAATATAATTTTATATAATATGTGGATGAATCATGTGTCTATAAGAAGGTTAGTGGGAATGCAGCCATCTTCCTAATGCTATATGGGATGACATCTTACTGATTAGAAATGAAATAATAGTGCTTTAGTCAGTAAAGATTTGGTTATCCAAGAAATTCTCCGCAAAGGATATAGGAGAAGTAGCCTACATTTAAGGAATAAAGATATATAGAGATAGATCAAAAGTTTGATTAGCTTATCCCGATCTATGATCAAAAAGTTGATTAGCTTATCCTAATCTATATACAAAGACAAAGTGCTAAAAAGGTTTAGCATGAAGAATTCTAATGGAGGATTCTTACCCATGCAGCATCGGATTTCTTTCTAGCAAAGTATATGTCCTAAGATAGAAGAAAAGAGATAAAATGGATTGTGCTCCATATAATTCAATAATTGGATCAATCATGTATGTGATGCTATGTACTTGACTAGATCTCTCTTATACTTTGAACATAATGAGCAAGTTTCAAGCCAATCCTAGTGATGGTCACTAGAGGAATGTGAAAAACATCTTAAAGTACTTAAGAAGTATTAGGTGAAATTTCAACTTAAATTGCAAAATTGTGCGATTGTTGCTGACTCATTGTTAAATTGTGATATTTTTGTGTGAAATTAGGGTTAATTAGTTGTTTTATAGTAAATTAAAGCTGGGTTTCTATTTAGTTGCATGCTAATTTTGATTTTTGCATGAATTAAATGTTTAATTTCATCAATTTTGTGTAAATGATATGTTAGGGTTTTAAATTTCAAATTTAGGGTTAATTTTATAAATTTATAATTAGATTATTTAATTGTTAAATTACAATATTTTTATTTTAATTTGGTGTTAATATGTTGTTAGTTAATTTTCCTAATTATATAATTACTTTTATTTTATTTTATTTTATTCTATCTATGTATTTATTTAATTATTTTAGATTACTTGCTCATAATTTTATTATGTGTTTAATTTTTCTTTTCTAGTTCATTTTCATGTTCAATAATTTAATGAACATAATAAATTATAAGTGTGGGGGGAAAGGTATTCTCGTAATTTATTTGCAAATTTCTCATACTTCTTTAAAGTTACAAGCGCAATGACTACATCACGATGTGAAAAATAAGTACCAAAAAAGCCATAACGAGGAGAGGGTTCATCAAGGAGCTCACTTAGTTCACCCACCCGAGTGACCTCTGATACTACTCTTCATTGCGACAACACATAAAGAGCAATACCAATGACTGAAGGACAAGATGTTCGTCACAGGATACGACATAGACTGGAAGGCATTGGAGCAGTTTGGGTTGGTCCAGCAAGTATGGGACTTTATCAATATAAGCACCTAGCCCAGATTTTTCAAGATCATGGAGCCTCCTAATTGGAGTTGACACTCGAGGTGCTCTCCATGTTGTTCTTAGATAAGGGGAGATATAAATGGACAGAATGAGCACCATCTTGTTCTAGCTGTTCAGGGAGATGATCCGAATGAGCTATTTTGATTTTTCCGTCACCATACGACTTTACGACATAGAATTTATAGGGACGCAAGCTTACCTGGACTTGCAGATAGACTTCCCATATGGGATGTCTTCTTGACGGTTTTGAAGTACCATCAATGATGACAAAGAATATGACCTGAGTAGATCCAAGGCGTCGCTTCGACACCTAATGCTCCACTATATTCATGGAGTGTTGAGCCACACTTTGAGTGGATAGGGTGAAATCCATGGCATTGTCAACAACTTTGATGTATTTTATTTATGGAAAATTAGTGAGAGGATGTCGATCTACCTGGGGTATGCATTTGTCTAATTTATTACTTGTCAAAGCGAGGAGAGGAAGGTTGACACAATCTATGTTGGTAGGCATCATGGCAGCACTTAGCTTAGAAGTGAGGAAACATATGCACGTGGTGAGTAGATGGAGGGGACCCACAAGGACATTTACAAATTTATTGTTCCCAGAAAGCTAGCAGCATTGGGAGGAGCAAAAGAGGAACCACCTATAGTAGAGCAACCACTGCAGTTATAGCCACTACAACCTAGTGTTGGAGTTATGTAAATATAGTGCCCTGGAAAGCAAGTGTATTTACATGTAACCTTATCTTCTTCAGTTACAGTTTTGTAATCAAAATATTTATTATTAATAAAACAAATATATCTGATCAAAAAGGTACCAAGATTCTTTTGTAAGTAATATACATATACATAGAGATGTATGGGAAACATGTATATTATTAGA
>JAOSBL010130283.1:0-18005 GCA_027568915.1 Erythroxylum roraimae | reverse complement strand
ATTTACATGCAAAACACTAACACAAGAACAATCAAACCCAAATAAACAAACAAATGCAATTAAATCAGTCCAAACAATATGAAAAAATTATTCAACCCACGGCTTACCTTCGGCAGTGGCAGAGGAGAGACGACAGACAGTTGTCGCCGGAGAGAGGGGGAGGAAGGGTTGCCGGAGACGCAGCAGATGGTCGGAGCACGAACAGCAACGGAGGAGGAAGCCGAAGGAGAGGAGAGGACGATGCTGCTGTGGGAGGCCGAAGGAGGAGAGGTGCGCGTGAGGAGAAGAGAGGGGAGGGATGAGGTTGATTTTAATTTAACCAAAACGACGTCGGGGGAAGTTGTTTGGCAACGGAAAAATTCTGTCGATATTGTTAAAAAAGTCGTCGTGAAATTATGCTTTTGAACATAATTTCACGACAACTTTTTTAACAATACCGGCGGAATTTTTCAGTCGCCAAACAACTTCCCCCAACAACTTTACTGGCCGAAAATAAATTCCGTCCCAATTTACAGACAGAATTCTATGCATCGGTATAGTTCCGTCGCTATTATTTTACGCGAATATTTCCCTCCAAATATGGCAACGGAAATCTTTTCCGTCGCAATATTCGTGTAACATACTGACGGTATCGAAATTTCCGTCGCTATTTACATATGAATACAATTCCGTCAGTATATTTCCGTTGCTATTAGACAAT
Organism: Erythroxylum roraimae; assembly: GCA_027568915.1. Taxonomy (NCBI): domain Eukaryota; kingdom Viridiplantae; phylum Streptophyta; class Magnoliopsida; order Malpighiales; family Erythroxylaceae; genus Erythroxylum; species Erythroxylum roraimae. The sequence continues at coordinate 17,305 of JAOSBL010130283.1, read as the reverse complement.
TTTCTTGTAGTGTAGGATATTAGAAAAAATGATACATGGAAATCAATTGACTTTGATAAGAAGGCGAATAAGAGAATACTGATCAAGAGTGGCGGAAAAGAATAAGAGTGTAGGAGAATTTGTGCACAGGTAACTCAAAATGAATCATATATTTGAATAGAAATTTTTATGATTAGAAGACAATCTTTAGGTATCGTAGAAAGGCCAATTGGTTGAATAAAGAAGAGTAAGATAGTGGGACACTGAAGTACATATATATGAGATGCAAGAAAAGGGACCGTACAAGGCAGACAAAAAGCTTATGGCTAATATAGCGAATACTGTATTGGATTTAGTATCAGATTGAGTTTTGGTACTATATTATACTGATATCGGTTAATACTGAGTACTGTTTAAGGTAATTTTTTAAATTTATAAAATAGTCTTTGATTTTTTTTTTAAATTGCAAAATAGTCTATTGTCATATTGTACAGTTGTACTGTATATTTTTAACTCTGTCTCTAAAAATCAAAATAATAAATAATAATCACAATTAATATGAAATAACAATAATTTTCAAATATTTCACATATAAATAATAACTACAATTTGTATGAAAAAAGACAATCATTATCATACAAATACAATTAAGAATAATACAAAGTATTTAAAATAATATAATTTCAATTTTCGTTATATAATAAATAATAATCACATCAAAACATCCAATAAAAAGAATAATAAATATCCTTAACTCTCAAATTATTATAATTTACAACCTGAGTTCGTAAAAAGGGAACATCCAAGTAGAATTGAAACATGAAAGAAAACGTATATTATTAAATTTACTGTCAATTAGATATATTATATATTTTAATTAATTAAAATTAATCATTACTAAAATTATAAATATCTTAATTTAATTTAATAATTATTAATAAATTTAATTAAATTTAAAATATTTTAAAAAATATGAATTTCAAAAAAAATTTGATTTAATAATTAAAATATATAAAATAAATATTAGTTTATAAAAATTTTTTATATTATTTATTTTAAAAAATAAAATATTTTTATTAATACTTTATTAATAAATATTATATAAAATATTAAAATAAACTTAATAAAATAATTTATTTTATTTTTATTTAATATATAATTATTATTAGTAATTAAATATTTATTTTATTTTAAAATTAAAAATTAATAAATCAAAATAAAAGTTTAGCTAAATAACAAATTAAAAAAGCTTTGAAAAAAAGAAAAGGGGGGAGTTAAACTTTAAAAATTTTGCAATTTAGTCCTTATATTTTTCAAAATTTTCGGTACTGACCGATATATGGCCGGCATTATAAATGCTGGTCGATATTAGACGAAACAGGTCAGTATCAACCAGTATTTATACCCGGTACATAAGTACCCCTATTTCATACCGTTCTTCGACCAATATGGAACGAAATTCAAAATCATGCTTATGGACGTTTGGGTTTCACTGCTACCCTTTTTTTTAAATTTTTTAGTTTATATTTTTTAAAATAAATATAAGAATATGTTTGATTGTTAATGTCCATGATAATTTTATATTAGATAAAACTTTTAAAAATTATTTTTAATTAATTAAATTTATTTTAATCTCTTATATAATATTTATTAATAAATTATCAATAAAAATAATTTTATTTTATTAGAATAAATCATTTTAAAACTAAATTTATTTATAAATTAATATTTATTTTAAATATATTTTAATTATTAAATCAACATTTTATTTGAAATTTATATATTTTGAAGATATTTTAAATTTAATTATATCTATTAATAATTTTATTTTATTTATAATTCTTATTAATAATTAATATATTAAATAATTAAATAATATATATTTAGTTGATGGTAAATTATATTATGAGAAAAATTAAAAAAAAATTACTTTTTTATTTTCATAAATTTTGAATACTGAAAGAAACTAAGATAAAAAATAGAAATAAAAAACACAAACAAACAATTTTTTTTACTAAATTGAAAAAAATTAAAAATAAATAGAAACAAGCTGGAGGGTCTGTTTATGTTTTTTTAATTCCTTTTCTGATCTTGGATTTTTAATTTTAAATCTAATATAAAATTTTTATTTGTTTGAGTTTTAAATTTTATTTTTTTTTATTTTACTTAATTTATTAAAGTAACAAAAATGTTTTTATTTTCTTTTTCGTCATGATTTAATTCATTATCAACTAGAAATATATTATTTAATTATTTAATATTAATTATATATAATATAATATAATATAATAATTTCAGTTATTTTAATTTTTTATAGTAATTTTAAAATTTAAAATATATTAAAATACATATATTTTAAATAAAAAATATTTTTAATAATTAAAATAAATATTAGTTTAAAATAAAATTTTACTTATTAAATTGTTTATTTTAATAAAGTATGATAATTTTTTACTAATATTTATTAATAAATATTGTACAAGAGACTAAATTTTTACTTAATTAGTTGATAAAATCATTTTATCTCTAATTTTAACTGATAATTCAATTATTGTTAGTAACAAAAATATAGCTACATTGAGATTAGTAACAAAACAAGTTTTTATTTTGTTTTGCAAAATGTAAATTAGATCATAACATTTTTACCAAAATACGAGTTGAATCCTAATATTTCAAGACATTTGGACTGAATACTAATGTTTATAACATTCAAAATAAACTTTAAATTGACGAAGAAATGGACAGAGATAAGTCTTTGTCTGTTATGTGCCATCTCAGTGCTAACATGACACGATTTTCATATTTTTAATATAACATTTAGGTTCTACTATGACACATGGATGCCATATGTTATAGTGGGCTCCCTTGTCAGATTTAAGTTAAAATAATATAAATTTTATGATATGAACTCATAAATCGAGAGCTAGGAACCCGCGAATAAGTTATTCAGAGGAACTTTCAGAAAAGCTAAATTAGTTCTATTTTTAAGAAAAACCTTGAATAATATTAAAGAAACACGAACCAAAATTATAAAGAAGGATATTGACGCCACACTTTAGGAAAAGAAGAGATTGAGAGTGATAAGTCAGATGAACATCATAAGGAATAACCTTCATAAGTTCTAAGTTCAATGAAGAACTAACAAAGTGAATAACCTCGCCAAAAACGTAAAACAAATTTGAATATGACTTCTTGTACAAAGATAACGATTATATAGGCTAAAGAAAACCCTAATCAATCTTCTACTAATGATTTGTTCCTAAAAATAAGGAAATCCCTAAGATATAGGAAAATCTTTTAAAATCTGATTCCTAAAGCCAAATATAGAAAGTGGACTTTTAGGCAGCCCAATTTAATTGTCACGACCCGATACCACATCGGGCATATGACAACCACCGCATACCCAGGCTAAGGATACTCATGGTACCCTTAACCGGATTATGCAAGGCTAACTAAATATCCTTTGAAAGCATTTGGACAATATAAAGATTGTATTTTGAAAATCCTAAAACTTAATTAAAATACCTGTAAATCAGTTTTAAACGCACTTCTATATTTAAATTAAAACTCTACCGCAACTTCTGGACTTTTAAGTCCACTCAAGAGCAATCTCAACAATGGTACAAAAGGTTTATACATAAGATCATTTACAAACTATAAGACAGTTAAGAGTTAATTTACAAAATCATATAGCATATCAACATAACCAACTTAATAAAAAAAAGTTCATGAGCCACTATACAACAAAGGTACAAACAAAGACTACCTACATGCGGTAATGCCCCAAAAATATTAAAAGACCGCACGATACACTCAAAGCCTTAAGCTCACCAAATTAACCTGTGTGGTTGGAAAGCAAAGGGGTGACTACACTATGTACTCAGTGAGTAAGAAAAACATATATCACAAATAGAACTTGATACACACCAAGATGGTGAAAATAACCTATAAAGCGAACATCCATGACATAGAAACACATAGGCCTAGCCTATGACTCAACGTATACTGGTTAGGAACCATATAGGCCTAGTCTATTAATCACTCATCTGGTGAACATAGGTTCCAGTTCTAGTACACAAAAGCAGAAAAGAATCACATGTATAAATCAAATCTCGTCAGAAAATAAATCTTATAATAAGCCAAAACAATCATGTGTGTCACCACTAGTCAACTTAACTAGTGTGCACACCCACTGATTCTTAGTGTTGGCTTGACTTTCATCCATGGTGAGTCCGGACTACAATCGACAAGAGCATCATAACCCTAAGCGATAACCTCGTCGGCGTCTAGACCCTAGGTGTGGAATCACCCGCAAGTCCCGTAGAAAGGTGTCGATACGGGGATTCGACTTTTATGTACTAACTCAAGGGTACGGGGGTTGCTTATTCTGTTTTGCCTAACACACGATTAGTCAATCGTTACCTCACCAATCACAAAAGTCATATACAGATATTAAGTACAAAAATCAAGTAAGACACCATGCCTTTATTTATCGGTCCAACAGATAAAATGAAACCGTGCCATGGCTTTAAGCCAAAAGAGAACACATACATGATGTATAAATTTGTTTTGCTCTTTAACATTTTTCTTAAACTAGATGGACATATCACCTCATCAATTACTCAATTATAACAATAAATTCCTGATTCACTAATTATAATCCATCAATTCATGTTCTTGGTAAATCAAAATGCAAAACATTAGGAATGCACATTCATATCACATTTATTTTCGTCCCATACCTCGGAATATGTCAATTGAGTGCATATACTATCTTGCGTTGTTTTCTAAATCATGATTCATATGTGTATACGAATATTATGCATGTGAATGAAATGCACCTCGTAAATTCTTAAATGAAATAACTTATGTGACTCAATATAACAGTTTAATCTCTTAACAATTTTAGGAGGCAGGATATTACACCAAATTAGTTAGAAATCTCCTTGAAATCGTCCAAATAACCTAGTCTTCTAATTAGGCCAAATAAACAACTAATTAGGCCTATTTAATGTGTGAATTAAGGTGATAGGGCTAATTGATCTCTCCAAGCCCAAATAAGCTTATATTATTGCTTGTTTAGCCCAAACATCTTCAATCAGTCCTTTAAGAGCTTCCTTCATCCTTTTAATTTTAGTCCGAGTTATTGAACCTCCACTAATGTGTAATGGATCATTGAAATATGTTGAACCAGATTGCACCATCCTTTGCATGTCTTTACTTGGGTTTCCATGATTCCCCCTCTCCTTAAAATGATTCATCCTTGAATCTTCATCACCTACATCAAATGGAAAGAGATCAGAAACATTAAATGTAGCACTAACATTATACTCACTTGGTAGATCTAGCTTGTATGCATTGTAATTAATATGCGCAATGAGTTGGAATGGTCCATCTCCTCTTAGATGTAGCTTAGAACAACGTTTTGCTGGAAATCGCTCCTTCCTCAAATGAACCCAAACCTAATCTCTTGGTTCAAAGATCACTTTCTTACACCTTTTGTTGACTTGAGAAGCGTATTGTTCCGCCCTCTTTTCGATTTGATGTCTAACCTTTTCATGCAATTGGTTCACCAATTCAGCCTTCTTTGTACCATCTAAACTAACACACTTATCAATTGGTAAAGTTGTCAAATCCATTGAGTCAAGGGATTATGTAACATCCCATGTTTGGGGTTAAAATCCAAAATAGTGAATTGAGTGTACTGTGAGAAATTATAAGTACATTGCATGCTCATGCCTCGTTGTATATTCGCACACATGTGAATATTTATTTTTGATACATTAAAATAATTGTACATACATTCATTGACATATTTCGGGTATCATTGATTGATTAAAATGTGAATTGTGACTTATTCCCGTTAAAAATTTATGTGGAGACTATTAGTATTATTTCGACATTTTTGGTGAATTTTAAAAAATTTCTAAAAATTTAGGGTATTTTTGAACTAGGAAAAATATTGATAAATGCACCAATTGTAGTGTGATATGTGGCAATCTTATTGGGTGACAAATGTATGACATGTAAGGAGGACACGTAGTCACGTGTTTAGGAAGGAATTTTCTACTAGTGTTGTTCTTCATTCGGTTTTGCTCATCACTAAAAATATGAAATTCTCTTCCTTTGTTAACCATACCGAAAGAGTTTGTGATTCCTATATGTGAAATTGGTATTTGAGTCTTACATCAAAGTAAGAATTTCAGACCATATAGAGAGTGCTTGATTTCCATCAAAAACCTTATTGTTCATCTATTCATCGAAGTTTGATCTGCTGGAAATTTAGCTAACTCAAGTAAGTTGAGTTTTAAGTTTTGTGATATTGTAAATGGTGATATGCTTGTGATATTGGAGTTAACTAGAAAAAGATGTAATAGATGAATGAAAATGCAGAAGTTCATAAAAGCTAATGCATGAATATATATGCTCTGTTTTTGTTCACTTTTGATATGCAAGAATATGTGTGGGTGGTTTTGAGATGATCTGAAGTGAGTTTAAAGATAAGGAAAATGAATTAGGTGAGGTCCCGATATAGAAATGATAAAATGATAAGGTTTTGATTAAATGAAAGTGTAGAAGAAGGTGGAAAAATGCAAAAGATGAATGTAAGATAGAGAAAAATGCAGAAACTGGAATTTGTGTGAATGAGTATGCGATTTTTGATGTTTATGATGATTTTTGGATTTTTTATTTATTTGTGTTGAGATGGGCTAAGATGGAAGTAGAAAAGTTGGTTTAGGCATAAGATGTATGAGTTGGATAGTGTAAAAGTGGGAAAATCTGGAGAGAAAAAATGGAAGAAGAAAAAAAACTGGGTTTCAGTGAAGAAAAAGAAGGCCTGCGTTTTAAAGAGAGAAGTGAAGAGGAGTTGCACCAAAGGTTTACTGTAGAGAGACTGTTTTGAACATCTTTCATTCATTTTGTTATAACTTTGTCTCTCAACCTCCAAATGACTTGAAAATTTAACCAATACGCTCCTAAGACATTGTTTTTCCTCTCCATACAATTTAAAGCCATCTGAATTGATTTGAAAAAGGATTGATTGAATCAAAGCGAGGGTATGTACTAGAATATTATAAACTAGAGATATTATATTGAATATGCTTCGGTATTTTGATTATAACTTGATCCGTAGAGCTCCAAATGAGATGATTTTTGATTCAAAATAAACTAGAAACATTTGAATACAAATTTTAAGAAGAAATTGAATTTGAATTCTATCCTTAAGGGTCTTGAAATTTAGCTTAAAAGTGAGTATTTGCTTAAGCTATAGTATTACTAGTGACAGAAATCATGTCCTGTTGTTGTTGAATAAACTGTATTGATGTAGGCCGAATCAGACAAAGGTGTCTTCAAAAACATTATAGCTTATTCTCTTAGCTTTCAATTGATATAATGTTTGTAATTTTTGGAGATTGGAATTGAGAGACATGGGTTGTACAACTTGAATGTATGACCATGCTCTAGCCAAAATTTCAAATGTACTCAGTCTGTGGTGTTATAAGCATAACTCATAGAATAATGAACCAAATTGAATGAGTTTGGTGTCATTAGAAAGTTAAGACACAGAGGAACAATTGTATAGAAGAAAGTGTTACAAAAATACATAATTTCTTGATCTTATTGATTATGCAAAGTTGACTCGAATGGGATGCTTTCAGCAAAAGCTGGAATAGTGAATGAGTGTGTGAATTTTTGCACTATTAGAGTACATCAATTTGTTATAGAAATATACCTAAGAATTTTTCATTGCACTTACATGATACATGATACATTTATACATATGTTTACTCAATTACATAAGTAGTACAGTAATATGAAATTGTGTTAATGTATATAGGAGAGCAAGTAGCGCAACCACATCCTAATATTGCCGGAACGTCAAGGCAATAGGCTTAAGGGAGCAATTGTGAGTAACCTAAGATGGTGTCACTTAAATTTGATTTGATATTACTGAATTGAATTTGATATATGATGAATATGTACTGATTGTGTACTAAATTCCGGACAATACTTGTCCAAGGTGTCTGATGCATGTGAATATCATTGGAAGTTCTACTTGTATGTGAATGAGACTGCCTAAATGATTCTCAACTAAATGTGTCTGAATGCTATGACTGGCTGTATTGACTAAGATAAAGTCAATGAAAGTGATTGATTGTATTGAATGAATTATGGCATGCATTTTGTTTCAATACATGCAATATAAAGGTAGTTGTGACTGGTGTTGCTACTGAATGAGATTGCTATGGAAAAGAGCTTAAAGCTTAAACATATGTGGTTAGAGCCTAAGGCTCACAGTGATCAACGAGCCCTGTATCTGCAATGGATAAGAGATAGTATGAAAGAGTCCGGTGATATGGGATACTGAAAAAAAAAGCACACAGTCACAACAACATAAAAACGAATATGAGTCTCATACACATTGCATTCACATATGATTTGAATTCATTGAATGATTTGTAAAGTTGTAAGAATGTTATATGTTTGAATACATGGTATTAAACCAATGATTGTGTTTTATTCAAGTGCAATGAAGTGATAGTTTGATTAAATTGTTTGACTGAAACACAATTTGTTTGTGATAAAACTTGATGCTAATCAAGTTGATATGAACTATGTGACAATATGTTTATGATTGATTGTGTTTTATAACATAAGTGAATCACCGAGGATGATTATTCTATTGAGTTTGCAAAACTCATCAAAATTGCACCGTTGAAAATTTTAGGTTCGAGAGTGAGACGACCTAGCTTCTAAGACTCTATAGAAGCATATTTTGTGCAACTTTGATGATCAGATATGGCTCAAAGGTCGGTCAACTGGGAATTGAAGATATAGTTTGTTAATAACTTTTATGCATTCCTCATGTTTGTAGCATACTGTGTAGACTGAGTTGTTTATGCTCATAGGACGATGCTGTATAAATATGGATGATGTTGAACTTAAAACTACAATGTACATTATGGTTTATGATATAAAATGAGGATATTTTGGATTTTAGCAAATATGTTATTGTGATGTTAATTATGATGCCATGTGATAAAGTGAAGGTGAGATAGTTAACACGTCATTTTTGTCAGGCATGTGCACGTGTGACCAAAGGGTGCACGGGCATGTGTCAGATGGGAGTGGGTGTTACAGATTAAACCCATATACAACTTAAAAAGTGAAAAATTAGTAGTAGAATGGATAGAACGATTATAAGCAAATTTAACATATGACAAACAATCTTCCCAATTCGTCACATTCTTTGGAATGATAGCATGTAATAACATAAACAAAGTTTGATTAACTACCTCAGTTTTCCCATTAGTTTGTGGATGGCAAGTTGTAGAAAGCATTAGCTTAGTACCTAGCTTACCCCACAATGTCTTCTAAAAGTGGCTTAAGAACTTGGCATCTTGATTAGAAACAATGCTCCTTGGCACTTCATGAAGACGTACTATCTCACGAAAGAATAAGTTTGCAATGTGACTAGCATCATCTGTTTTATGATATGAAATGAAATGAGCCATCTTAGAAAACCTATCCACAAAAATGAAAAACTAAATCATTACCTCTTTTTGACCTAGGGAAACCTAAGACAAAGTCCATAGAAATATCTACCCATGGTGCACCTGGTATTGGAAAAGTATTATATAATTTATGAGGCAAAAATCTAAATTTGGCCTGCTTGAAAGTTATATGTTTCTCACAAATTCTTTCTACATCACGTTTCATCTGTGGCCAAAAGAAATGCTCAACAAGTATTTCTAAAGTTTTTTTTTGAAACATCAAAATATCATATTAAGCTATGTCCATGAGACTCATGAACCAGTAACTCCCTTAGAGAACAAATAGGCACGCGCAATCTATTTTCACAAAATACAAAACCTTCATGGCCGTAAAATTTTCCAAAGGCAGCATGTTAACAAGCTTCAAACACATTACCAAAATCAAGATCAGAAGAATATAAATCTTTAATATACTCAAAGCCTAGCAATTTAGTATCCAACATAAAGATTAAGGTATACCTGGGAGACAAAGCATCTACAACCACATTTTACTTACCTTGTTTGTACTTGATCACATAAGGAAAAGATTCAATGAACTCCACCCATTTTGCATAGCATTTGTTCAACTTACCATGGCCCTTCAAATGCTTTAAAGACTCATGATCAGTATGAATGACAAACTCCTTGGGCCACAAGTAATATTGCCATGTCTCCAAGGCCCCACTAAAGTATACATCTCTTTGTCATAAATTGGGTAGTTCAAGGATGCCCCATTTATTTTTTCACTAAAATAAGCAAGAGGTTGATTTTCTTGCATCAAAACAACCTTTATACCTATACCTGAAGCATCACACTCAACTTTGAAAGTATTAGCAAAGTTAGGTAGAGGAAGTAATGATGCTGAACTTAGCTTGTCTTTAATCAAATTAAATGCTGATTTTTGTTCACTACCCCACTTAAATCTAACAATCTTTTTAACAAGTTCAATTAATGGTGCTAAAATCTTTAAAAAAACCTCCTATAAAAGGTATCCAATCCATGAAAGCTTCGCACCTCAGTTATTGATTTAGGTGTAGGCCACTTACAAATAGCCTTAACCTTTTCTTCATCAACCTCTATTCCCTTAGCACTACCAACATATCCAAGGAATACAATCTGATTAGTGCAAAAAGAACATTTCTTGTGGTTTGCATACAACTTCTCATCACGCAAAACAGTTAGAACACTTTGTAAGTGTTCAAGACATGGTTCATCAATCTCATAAAAGTACTAGCGGCATTAGTTATCATAAAAAGCATAACTAGCCACTCATATAAACCATACTTAGTTTTAAAGGTAGTTTTCCATTCATCACCCTCTCGCATGTGAATTTAATGATAACCAGACTTCAAATCAATCTTAGAGAAAAATACAAGAACCATGCAATTCATTAAGCATATCATCCAACCTAGGAATGGGATGGCAATACTTTACCATAATTTTGTTAATAGCTCTACAATCAACACACATTCTCCATATCCCATCCTTCTTAGGCACAAGTAGAATAGGGAATGCACATGGACTCAAACCTTCTCTCACATACCTTTTAGCTAGTAACTCCTCAACTTGCCTTAAAGTTCCTTTGTCTCCTCAGGATTGCCCCTATAGGCTGATTGGTTAGGAATTGATGCATCGGGAATGAAATCAATTTGATGTTCTATTCCCCTAAGTGGTGGTAAACCATTGGGAACTTCTCAGGAAAGATATCAACAAATTCTTGTAAAAATGACATATTAGCACTAGGCAAAGATAGGTTAAGATCATTAGCATTAAAATAATCCTCTTTGTATAAAAGTACAATCATTAGCTATTTTGAACAAAAAGCTCTCTTAACGTCAGTTTCTTTTGCATAAAAACTTGTTTTTTTTCTTTCTTGCTCTTGAGGCTTTTCCTTTTCTTCTTTTTTTTTGTGATTATTGCCTCTTTTCAGATTCAATCGCACTCTTTCTTTCCTCTCTTTTTCTTTTTTCACATTCAACCTCATTTTTTCTTTTATCACGCTCATTTTATCCTTACTTGATCTTTATATACTTGTCGAGGTGTTAATGGTACAAGAGTTATAGGTTTCCCATGCATTACAAAAGAATATCAATTCTTAAATCCATCATACATAACCCTCCTATCAAATTGCCATGATTGACCTAAAAGCAAATGACTAGCATGCATCGGTATAACATCACAAAGCACCTCATCATGATACCTACCAATGGAAAATGACACCAGCACTTGTTTATTAACCTTGACTTCCCTGCACTCATTCAACCATTCAACCATTAAAGTTTATAAGGTCTAGGATGCTTAGTAATAGGTAGGTCTAATTTTTCAACCAAAAGGTTGCTTTCTACATTAACATAACTACCCCCATCTAAAATCATGCTACATACCTTGTCCTTAATGTGACAACGCGTGTGGAAGATGTTGATTCGTTGCTTTATCCTCTTTCATCACTTGCATATTTAAAGCTCTTCTAGTGACAATGATTTCTTCAGCAGTTGGATACACTTCATCATCACTCCCCTCCAATTGTGGTGTGCAATAATCATCATATTCACTTTTGGTCTCAACATCACCATCTCCCCTCAAAATCATCACTCGCTTATTTGGGCATTGGGATGCAATGTGTCCTCATCCCAAACACTTAAAACATTTAATATCTCCATTTCTAGAGGTTTATGAGTTAGACTTGCCTTTATCTAGGCTATAACCAGCATCCTGACTTTTAGATGATTCAAACTTGCTCTTAAGATCAGCCTTATCTTCTTTCTTGCTCCAATTCGGTTTCCAAAAGGAAGAACTTAATTTCTGTCCAAACTGTAATGATCGTTGTTCTTTGAGTTGCCTCTCAATCTTCATGGCCATATGTACCATTTCTTCCAGCTCCATATAATGTTACAACTCTACCATATTTGTAATTTCCCAATTTAAGCCATACAAAAATAATGTCATGGTCGGCTTTTGGTACTCCTCCACATTAGCCTTAGTCATTGTTATCTCTATATCCTTGTGATACTCCTCCACACTCCTAGATCGTTGGGTTAGGCTTTGCAGTTGTTGGTACAAGTCCTTATAATAATGAGATGGAATAAATCTTTTCCTCATAATAGCTTTCATCTCCTCCTAAGTTTCAATTAGCCTCTCACAATTTTGTCTCCTAGTTAAAACTAGTTGATCCCACCCAAAAATAGCATAGTCAGTAAACTCAACAGCAACAATTTTTATCTTTTTCACCTCAGAGTAGTTGTGGCAATCAAAGATCAACTCCACTTTCTTCTCCCACTCCAAGTATGCATCTGGATCATTCTTACTCAAAAATGATGGAATCTTTATTTTTATGTTTCCCAAGTTTAGATCATAATGATCTATGCTTTTCTCACTTCGATCTCCTCTATCTTGATCAAATTTTTTATTGGCCTCTTCCACATTAAAATCATCACTATCATCTTCCTCATGTTCAACATGGTATTGATGCCTTTCTTGTCTATGCATAATTGGAACTTCACGAACTTGATTTCTTTGCAAAACAACATTGGCAGCATCTTGTCCTTCCATCTTGTCCAAGATTTCACCAAATCTAACCTCTATGTGCTCAAAGTGTTGACGCAAAGTTCTCTGTTCAAATGTCTCTCCTGTCTTTCCTTCTTCAGCCATTATAGAAATCTGACAAAAAATGACTTTGCAAAGAAACCAACGTCACAAGTATTTCGCCCAATAAGTGTTTCACTCTTAGGGCTTTTAACTACAATGTAATCGCTCTTGCCTTTTTCTACTCAATTCACTTAAATTAGTTCTTTAAGGAACTAAAGAAACTTTGATCAAAATTGATTACCTTCCAATGCACACCCAATTTATCCAAAGAACTCGACCAGATTAAGGAACAAAGAAAATATGACACGGGTAAGAGCTCAAACAATGAAACTGGACAAGATAGCAAAGAAAAGAAGATGAAACAAAGATGAATCAAGGAAAAAAAAACTAATTTCACATTTCAAATAGAATAAGCAAATCAATTACTTCCCTTTTGCTCAACTCAAACCTGCCCTCTTTTGTAAAACTAAGCCTCCACTATTTTCTGTTTTTTTTCTTTTTCTTCTATTTCATTTTTTGTCATTTTTTTTCTTTTTTTTAACAAATCACAACTGAGGTTGTCAAAATAAGTAAGAAGGAACAAATATGAAATAATAAGAAAGAGCAATCAATTTAGAAAATTAACAAGATGAATAGATTTGCAAAGTTTGTGAAGGACATAAGAGAAAAGATTGCAATAAGAAAACAACCAAATTTGCAAGATTTGTAAGAAACATGTATGGAAGAAAACAACTAAGATTTGCAAGAAACATCCACGGAAGAAAACAACCAAATTTTCAAGATTTGCAAGAAATGTGTATGGAAGAAAACAATCAAGATTTGCAAGAAACGTATATGGAAGAAAACAATCAGATTTCAAGATTTGCAAGAAATGTGTATGAAAGAAACCAACAAAAGAAACAAGAAACTTGAAACAAAATAAGTAATACACACCAAACTGATTTAGAATAAGCTAAGCTCTGATACCAACTGATGTGCCCATGAACAAGTTGCTAAGAGGAATTTCTAGAAAAGCTAAATCAATTCTATTTTCAAGAAAAACCTTGAATAATATTAAAGAAACACAAACCAAATTTATAAAGAAGGATATTGACGCCACACTTTAGGAAAAGAAGAGATTGAAAGTGATAAGTCAGATGAACACCACAAGAAATAACCTTCATAAGTTATAAGTTCAATGAAGAACCAACAAAGTGAATAACTTCACCAAAAACATAAAACAAATTCCAATATGACTTCTTGTCCAAAGACAACGATTATATAGGCTAAAGAAAACCCTAATCAATCTTCTACCAATAATTTATTCCTAAAAATAAGCAAATCCCTAAGACATAGGAAAACCTTTTGAAATATAATTCCTAAAGCCAAATATAGAAAGTAGACTTTTAGGCAGCCCAAATCAGTTAGAAATCTCCTTGAAATCATCAAAATAACCTAGTCTTCTAATTAGGCCAAATAAACAACTAATTAGGCATATTTAATGCATGAATTAAGGTGATAGGGCTAATTGATCTCTCTAAGTCCAAATCAGCTTCTATTGTTGCTTTTTTAGCCTAAACATCTTCAATCAGTCCATTAAGAGCTTCTTTCATCTTTTTAGCTTTAGCCCGAGTTATTGGACCTCCACCAATGTGTAATGGATCATTGAAATATGTTGAACCAGATTGCACCATCCTTTGCATGACTTCCATCATTTTATTTTATATTATTATTAAAACCTAATTAAACTAATTTAATTACAATTAACCTTAATTATCATGATTAAATTAATTATAATATAATGAAATAAAATCCTCATTTGAATTTTCATTTAACCCTGATGCCAATCAAATTAACTTTTTCATTATTCCCAATTTCCCCAATTTTCCTGCCATCTAAATAACAATCCTAATCTAATCTGTAATATACCTTTAATCCCAATTTCTTTTAATATCAACAACCATAATAAGCTTGGCATTTTCTCTTTTACATGAGAGATATCTTTTACATCTTCTCCTTTATTGATGGTGATGTTTTCTCCTTTATTGACACTAAAGATCCCTTATCGTCTGTTATGTTTGTGGTTGGCTTGATTTGTTTACAACTTCAAGTTTGGCATCATCTCCTACGCTTCTATTGTTTATTCTTGCTAATTTGTTGATTTGTTAATAGCATAGAGACAACATAATAGTTGGTCTTTACTGTCTGTACCTAATTGTATTAAATTAAGCAAGAATGTGGTCTTTGATGTACATGTTATGTCTGTAACGTATTTTGACAATAGCTAGCCCAAAGCATTTAAATATGTCCCTATCATAGTACCTACTACGTTTGCATCATATTAAAGTACAATTTTTGCTTCATATTTAGTATGTATCTATCGTTTTTTCAAAAAAAAATATTTGACTTTATATATTAACTTACATTTTCTAAGTTAGATTATTATTTTATATATTGAATTATATTTTCCAAGTTACATTATGAAATTGCATTGTAATTTTATTATGTTTGATATGCCTAGTTTTCCTTGCTATTTAATGAGCATGTTGGTTATTGATAGTGAGGATTTATGTGCTTTTTATAAGTAATAAATACTTATATGAATGTAAGTGCTTGTAATTTATTGACACTAAGGTTGAGGTACTTGGTTAACCTATATAGAAAATTCCAATGAGCAACTAAAGAGGCTTAACAAAATAAAACTTGGATGTGCTTTTGTATTGCTTGAATGTCTTAAGGATGGACGGATGAGATGTTACCAATCATTTAAATTGAAATGTCCAATAATTGACGATGACGTTAAAAAAACTTTTAATAAGTGGATCTTACCAACCAAAGGCAGACCAGTTATAAGCATGCTTGAAATAATTAAAATCATGATGATGAAGAGGCATATGGATAAGAGACAATTTGTGTATAGATGGAACACAAATATTACACAAACTATTGTGAAGAATTTGGAGAAGAACAGAAGGGTTGCAATGCTAGAATAGTTTCGAATGAAGATGAGGCATATGAAGTTTGTAAAATTCATGGAAAACATATTGTGAGCATTAATAAGCAAACCTACACATGTAAATATACAATGATTGTTTTCCATCATTCTAGTCAAAGGATTGAGACTTTTTTTAAAATTTAAGAAGACTTGATTTCTCAGTTTGTATGACCACTTACTATAGCTCATTAGGGATCAAATTTCCTAGCCTACAACTGATGTCGAATTCATACACCCACCATATAAAATATTCATGCTAGGGAGACCTAAAATTGCAAAAAGGAAATAACAAACCTAAAAATAGAAATTTTCGAATAAATTGCCTCAAAAGGAATAAGTGTAAAAATGTAGAAAATGTAACAATTCTAGTAATAATTCTAGAAAAGGCAATAAGGAAAGCTTAATGTCAACTTTTGAGGCATCTTCATAAGTATATAAACCTTGCTTTAGTATATAAATCATTTTATGTAATTGTTATCATTAACTTTTACTTGTTATTATTAGGTTGTAATTGAGCCAACTTCATAAGTATATAAACCTTCAACTTATGATCAATTTATCTTATTTGTATTAACTAAAGGACGTGTTTCTTTTGATTAATATAGGTTACCGGTGCAAACTGAGCTGTTGATATTGCTATACCAAGTCAATAAAGAAGTATTAAGATTTCCATAGATGACATTCATTTATTACATTATTAACAATTAACTCAAAGCAATGTTATGAATGATATATTTGTTTTCATGTTGGTAGCTCTTCACATGCTAATAAAAGGAAGGTTAGAGATATTGATCTGCATACATTCAAAATTGTCATTTGAACCTAATAGTGTAGGGTTCAAGGACAATTTAGAATCACTTCACAATAGTTACAAGATGAAGTAAAGAACAGGAAAGCATCAGTTACACAATCATCACCAAACCAAGTTTCATATTCAAGTGCAAATGAGGGAAGAAATATGGCACATAATCAACCACATTAAAGTTATCATTTGTGTTGTTAATATAACTTTTAGCTAGATGTGTTGTTTGTAGGAAAATCTCGGTGCGTGGATCACATCCACACGGTGCAGAAAAACAAAAATTTTTGTTCCGGGACCTTCCTGAAAGCCAAGATCCATGTGTCTATATAAAGATCAAACCATAACGACCAATAGAGACCGTCTCTAACGGTATCCACGCAGAGGTCGGAAAACCTAACCGGGGCAAACCCTTTGACCCGGGAATAGCTA
>JAOSBL010130240.1:0-18034 GCA_027568915.1 Erythroxylum roraimae | reverse complement strand
CTCCACCTCTGAAAGTCAAGCTCTCAAAATGTTAACCTGGCCAAGAAGATCTTTAATCTCCTGGTCCATTGATCGGGCGACTTCAGCGAACCGATCAATACGATGATACATTCCAGAGGCAAACGCCAGATCCTACGATGAAGAAGTTTGAAAAAAAAAAAAGGTGGTTGGAGATTACCCTTGCTAAGCCGCGCACGAGACCAGCCATCATCTCCTTGTTGCCCAACGAATCCAAAAACTCTTCGTCCACAGGAGGAACAACCTTCTGGGCAACGTGAAGAGCAACATCGGTGTCCCTAAGCGATGCAGTCTTATTTAGACTGATCGTGGACACCCATTTTTCGGAGCTGGGCACTTGCTCCTTCCCCTTACCTTTGCCCAATTGGCAGGGCAATCGCTCAATATTCTGAGCGGTTTTCTTTCTTTTGAGTGGTCGTTCCACCTCTTTTTCCATTACCGCTCGGTCCTCACTTGCCGATCGGGTCAGCAGCGCTGTAGACTTGTCAAGCGCAGTCGGCTGAGTGATATTTTTGCTGACCTCTACCTTCTTGCTTTGCTCCTTCATCTTCAAGGAAGGTCTAGCAACTTTGTGCTGGCTTTTGGATTTGGGAGAATTGGAGGGCGGGGTGAGATTCTTGAGTTTCACCATGGCTGCACAGTTATAGAAGCAGGTTAGAAATAGAAACTAATATTCATGAATGTAGCACGAAATGTAATACGAGGAGTCAACTAGAAGGGGCAGTTTCTTCTTCTAGCCCGTTAATTCGAGGTGGGGGATTAATTAAAAAGGCATTGACCGATGCCCCTCCACGATAACCCAGAATAAGACGGTCGAAAACATACCGACCGAGCGCCTTAATTCGGTCGATCACTTCCCATTCCTTTCTAGAAAAGGACAAATTAGAAGTGTCATTCCATTGCTCGGTCAGGGGATATCTCCACGGCCTGGACTCAAAGGTAGATCCCGGGGGCCTCACAAAGAAGTACTTCGTTCTCCAGGCCTTGACTGATGAAGCTGTTCTAGCAGGACGATACCTTGCGTCTTTATACTGGAGATGAGGGATCCCAGCCCAGGAGCTTGAGCTTTGATTCATTCTCAAAAAATGTCGCAGAATACCGATCGACGGGGGACACCCGAAATGATGGCACAGCAGGGCGAGACCGTTAATGAACCTCCAACCATTCGGGGGGATCTGGCTCGGCATTAATTTATATGCGCAGCATACCTCATCGATGATTGGGGCATATGGAAGCCTCATACCACCAATCGAGAAAAAGCTGTCTGAAACAGCAAAATAGCCTCCCATATTACTATAAATCCGCTCGTTCTTGCAAGCCAACCTGGGTCCCCAGGACGAAGGGATATTACTTTTGATGACCGATCGGTTTAACTCCTTTTTGGTCATCGTCGATCGGTCGCTCAGTGGCTCTTCAACGACTTGACCATCTTTCCGGTCACTCGCTGCGACTTCTTCATTTTCTTCTGCGCCCGACGCTTCATTTCCCCCTGCCTCCGGCACCTCCATCACCTCCGCCGCTCTTTCAAGCGGCTCGACAATTTGTAAAGCACTTTCGGCGACCAGTTCCCGATGGAGCTCTTTCTGGGCCATATTTAATTCTTCGTTAAGCCCCGTAGACGTTTGTGATGAAGATTGGCAAAGAGACGATGAAGAAGAGGAGGAGGAGGTGGTTCCATCCCTAAGTCTAAATTCACCCCTAAGACTAGTTGACGACATGATTATAAAAAGGAAATTTATAGGATGAGGAGAGGAGAGAGGACGTACCTAGTTTAGTGACTGAAGTTTGGAATTTGGACGGCGGTGAAAAGGAAATTCCGATTGGCTGCAGGCAAAGACATGAAGAATAGAGAGAACAGAGGCTGGAGAATGAAATACGTAGAGACGGTAGTGAAGGAAATTTCTCGATTCCAAGCAGTTATCACAAAGATCAACTGAACGGGCGCACCAATCGAAGTTGGACGCGTGGCAAAATCTGAGCCGTGGCAAATTAGGGTTGTCAGATACCCGGAGCAGCGCAGCAGTTGAAAGGACGCGCATGACCATTTTTTCTTTATTAAAAGCAACACGAAAGGACGCTTCATTTCAAATTTTGAAAATCTGTCAGAGGACACATGCCCTAAGTAATGATTAAACCTAGTGCTCTGACTAGACGTTGATGTCCGATCGTTCGGGCCTATCACGAACTGTCATGCAGACAAGCCGCATAAACCTTATGTACTCCATCGATCCTTCTACCTGATCGGACTTGAGGAGTAGGGGGCTTATGGTTGGGTCGGTCATGCTAGGCCCAGTCCCAAGCCTAGAATGGCATGTGGGCCGATCGACCCATTCCCAGATGATGAGCTAAGCCCGGCAGGTATTCACTATATAAGTTCACTACCTCATCATGACGCAGGTATGACAGAAGAACCCTAATACTCTTTATTCACAGCCACCAAAATTATTACAAAAGAACTGACTTAAGCATCGGAGGGGCCTGCCGGCGATCAACCCCCAGTGTGCCTTCTATTGTTTTTGCAGGTATTTCCTAGCTAAAGTTAACTGAACTCATGGATCCAAACAACGGCACCCAGCCTCAGCAAAATCAGACCGGACCAGGAACAATTTTTAAAATCACTATATTTTGATTTTTATGAAAATATGGTATTAACGAAAATATTGTTTCAATGTCAAGTAAGTTATACGGAACAAAATATTATTAAGAAATTAAATTTAAAACGTTCATTTCACCGTTAACATAAGTGTTGGAGAAGAAAATTAACTAGATCATATTTTTAATATAATAAATAAAATATTTTAAAATTGGATGCAATTGAAAATCTTTTTTAATAGTCAAACAGTTTTTAGCATTCTTTTACATTAAATAACTAAATTTTATATTTATAAAATTAATAAAATGAAATATTTCATATCATATGTTTTTAATAAGGATATTAACAAATAACTAAATATTCATACAAATTTATATAATTAAGAAATCAATAATTAATTAATTTTTATTTCATTTTATGTTCGATCTTTTCTCCGATGAGATACGTGAAAGTTAGTTACTTTATTTAGAATTATTGGTTCTACATTTAAAATTATAGATTAAAACAATTTTTTTAATTCAAATTCGTATCTCTACCTTAAACCAATATATTTTTGACAAATGCAAAATTCATCTTTCTCAATTAATGTTCACTCTTTGTGGTCCATGCCAATTGATATTCCTCCTTTTTTTTTTAATCAACGTATCAGCTCTTCTCAGGCAATCAAGCACTCCCATATCGAAGTAAGAAGATTAAACTAATGTTTTAAAAACCGAACATTGTGAATACTGTCACCTGCAACCAAATATAAAAAAAAACTAACTTCCTCCAACATAAATTAATGTAGTAGTAGAAAGTAAGGATCATTCCCACGAGGAATTCATACGTTAGTGGTTACGCAAGAAATGGGGGTTTTGTAATTGTGAATTAAACAGAATTTAATTGAAAATTAAAATTGAAAAAATAATTAAAAACAAAATAATGAGAATTTAACAATCAATAGAAATAAATCTTGGTTTTCGGTCTTCTTCGTTATTGAATTTGCGTTGATCATCGACACTAAAAATAACTAATTTATTAGTTCAGCATTTGTCGTGGTAAATTTCTTTACTTATTTTCTCTTATGTTTAGTTAACCAAAAACATGTATTTGAATTAACTCTTATTAATTAATAACCTAGATACGATCTCAGATTTAATTAATTAATAGCTTTATGAATTGGGACCAATTGCAGATTTTTCGGAGCTGGGATTTAGGAGAAATAAATTCCCGAAATTAAACAATTACCTAATTCAATGCGACCAAAATAACTACGAATATGACAAATTTTTGCAACAACTAAAAAAAACAAAAGATTGCAACAATTTACTAATTAAAAGTATTAAATTTAATGGGGAATGACTTTCTCTTAGGGAATGATATTTTTGTCAACCTTAATATTGAATTAGCTATCCTCCGCAACTGAAATTTTCTAACCTTGTAGGTGAATTTTAAGAGTAATTAATCCCCTTTTCTCAAAGATGAATTAATTTATCCACTTTAGACGTCTCTTAGTAATCCCTTACTTAAGTTCTTCCTAGAGTTTCTCAAGTCCCAAACTTTCAATTTTCACCTCCTAAGTTTCTTGGGTCTCCCAACTCACAAGAAAATCTTAGTCAAAATTTCCTTTAATCCTCTAGCAAAAACTCCCTTTTTCCAAAGACGAATTTATACCAAGACAATTTCCAATAATCCAAAAGAAAGAACATGAATCAAGAAAATCGACGAATTAGACAACATACATGCAATGTACATTTAGCCTAGACAATTATTTTTCTTAGAATCATGTCCCTAACGTGGTAGACAAAAATCCTAGTCGCTACTTTTGATTAAAAGAATTAAATGTCAACCTTTTTAATCTAGCGATTGATTAAATAAAAACACAAACTAGTTGTGCACGTAGCTGTCAAATTAAACAATCAAATAATGACTCAGAAAAATAATTAATACTTAACTACTAAATCAATTGAAATAAAGAACAAAAATCTCACAACATGCAAAGTTCAATAACTAGGATTCCATAAATCAAGAAATAAAAATTTAGTTATCTAACGTCATATTTTTCCTAACTATTTTGACTGTCACTGGCATTGGACCGTCGTGGGGGATGCTTTCTTCTTTTCTATTTTCCGCAGCCTCCTTTTTCAGCCTCTTTTTAAATCATCCTTCTTGTTACTGTAGATGATGGGACAACCTTCCGTAGATGATGGGACAATTAAAGGTTGGAGAGCACCTTCCTATCTTCTACCGCACCCACTTGTTTTAACGCAGCCTCCTACTTCTCTATCTACTGTTGCGTGATTTTCTTTTTTAATTCCGAAGTCTCTCTTTTTTGTCCACGTCTGCCTCTTTAAAACCCTCATCCCTCTTTTGTTTTAACGCAGCCCCCACTATCCCTGCACACAGCACAACGTTTCGTTGCTCCTATGGTGTGCTGCGTTTTGGCCTTGCTCTTGTTTTATATTCTTCTACCCCTCTTTGTTACTTGATTAGACAAATAAAGCCTCAAGAGTTTATTATCCACGCAACCCCCTTCACGCACCAAACCATCCAGCCCTTCCAAAGGTCTACGTTTTGTGCTGTGGTTTTATACTCCTTATACTCTTGTGCTACGTCGTTTGCTGTATCTTTCCACTTGCTGCATTTCATGCTTCTGGTTGTTGCACGGGGCCATATGTAATTAGTGTCAACGCTTAGTTCAGCTCTTTATATCCCAAAATCATCGCGGTTCTTTCTATTTAGTTTCCAAAATACGCCTTGACATAAAACAAGATTAATTCCCATTAAGTATAACTTCAAACCTCAAGAACAAAGAAAATTAACACACAAAAAGATAGAAAATAACGACACTAATAGAATCAAACATCGAACTGGTCAAAAATAAGTTTAAGGTTTAAAGGTTCTTAACCACCACAAAACCGATATATAATAAATAAGAAGTAAAAATTATAAGAATAAATAAAATAGATTTTAAAATAAAATAATTTATTCAAATAAAAATGCACAAATAATTTCTATTAATATATAATATATAATAAATAATAATTTAAATTTAGATTGAATCTAACATAAAATTTAAAATAATAATAAAATAAAAAATTATATTTCTATATTATCATTTATTTAAAGATTCATAAAATTTGAATTATGCTTAAAGAAAGAAAATAGAAAGGATTTTAAATTTATTCTGACATTTTTCAATGTCCTCTAAACATAATTCTTTATAGTTTAAATATTATTTTTTAGCACATGCGCAAATTATCTTAAGCAAAATTACTTATATATAGTAACTAGTAATTCAATTTATTAAACAAATTAATGATAAAAATAATAATTAGTTTTTAACAATAATTATTTTAAAATTTTCAAATAAAGTAAAAGAGAAAATAAAGAACCTAAAATTTTGACAAATATAATTTTTTGTGAAATTAAACATATTTAGCATTTTTATGATAAAAATATTAATTCATTTTTTAATAATAATAATTTAAAACAAAATTTTTAATTAAAATTTGAAGAGATAAACAAAGATTATAAATTTTAAATATGTGATTTATTAGTTAGATTGTGTGAGAAACATGGAAAGAAAAAAAATAAATTTATTGAAAAGTAAAGATATATGAAAGGAACTTTAAAGCAAATAAAGAACAAAGAAAGAATTATACCTACATGATCAGATTCCCGATAAACGTTTTACATGTTATCATTCACAGCAAAACTTTTTTGTGTTATTTATTTTTTAAAAAATTTGGGCTCTTCAATTTATAAGAAAGCCAACCAATTTTGTTGCTTAATCGGATGGTTTCCCGGTTTATTTTTTCTTATAAGAGTTATAAACACAAATTGGACAAAAAAATCAAGTCGGTTCAGTCCGATTTTAAAATTATTGGTTAAAACTCAATTTAGTGATAAATTTTTATAATTATATTTTAATATAAATTTTAGGTATAACAAATTTAAAAATGCTTAATTTTTAAAACTTTTTAATTTTAGTTTCAACTTTTATAAAACTTTCAATTTAGTAATCAAAATTTAATCATCATTGCCTTTAAAACTATTATGAACTTGACAAATAAAGTCAACTTATATAGTGCCAAGGTTCTCTATTTTATGATTCTCCTTAGCTTCACAAATTACAACCGAGTTCCGGCGACTTTCAGACGACTTTTCACTCCTTCCAACCTAGAGAGGTCATTGTGTATTAAGTATTAACTAGATTGCCTTTTTTTTTGTCCTCTTTGGAATGAGTTGGTTTGTAGCATATTTGAGTAGTAAGTGCCTAGAATAACCCTTGGTTAGGAGTGTGGCTGGTAGCTTTGATCATTATTTTTTTGGCTAGTACCTTTTTTGTACATTTTTTTGGTTTTATTAATTAATTCTTTACTGATTTACCCAAAAAAAAAAAGGTTCTCCGTTTTTTTAGTGTTTAAGAAGGGTTATAATATACGCCGTTTTTATTTTATATTTTTATAAAAAAGTTGTTTTCTTAATTTAAAAATGTGATCATCTAGTTACAAATGAACAACTTTACCGTTTTTTCTAAGATTGAATATTGTTAAGCATGACAAATACTGGAATGAGTTTGCAAATAACGAAGTAGTATGTTACCATCACAATTACGGAATGTACAGTGTCCATTTCTTTAGTTTGTTTTTCCTTTCTTTTATTTACACGATCCTTAAAATATTGAAAAGTCTGCCGTTTTTGTTGACTGGACCGATCTGATCAACAATTATTGCTAACCTTAGTAAACTTTGGACCACCATCCTAGCTTATTTAAGTAGTGAGCTTCTGCCTCCTAATCAACAATTATTGCATGTGAACAAGTTTGATATAAACGAGAAAGGTTTTGTTTTTAGTTCAACATGGACCTTATCAAGAGGAATTTTAATGCTCTTTTTACCAAAGAGATAAGTGTAGATCATTGGTCATATAATAAAGATGTCATAAAAAATAATCAAATGTATTTTTATTTGTAATAATTATAAAAATATAACCTAGTTGTAATACTGCATAGCTTCAACTACATTAAAGTTCAAGAGATTTTCGGTTAGTTCACCAAAAATGGATGTTGTGATAGTTCCTGTGTTGTCAATCAAATCAACATCATATCGGCATCAACATTTAGAAAGGAAAATTAAATAAGAAAATGTACGGTTAAATAAATAAAGATTATCATAAATTTGTATTTAAAATTGATATGAACGATCTTAAAGTTAAGTTAACAGGAATGTGTTAAAATCACATAAGGACATGTTTTGAACCTGGGTTTAGCTTAATGTTTCTCCTTGCAAGAATTACATGTAAATGTAACCCCATTTGTAGCTATAGTCGAGCGAAAACATTTTCTGCTGCTCATATACCAATATTTTTGCAGAATGTGTTGAAAGGAAATATGAGCTTTAATCCATGTTGTCTCGAAAGATATAATTAGATGTTCATTAGGAATATTCAAATTAGATAGATAATAGGTGAGAAAGAAAGTTCATTGTAGAATATAAAATGTATATACCTTGTCGGTGGACTTTAGGAAAATGATCTTTGAGATTTTTTGATTTGATCCAAAAGATACATCAGGATCATATTTGAGGTAAGCTAGGTAACAAGGTCTTTTAGCTACGTCTTTTTTTGTTGGGCCCTAAAAAAATGGTAATTATAAGCATAAACAAAAAAATCTAAAAATTTGAACAAAAGTTTGTTTGTTGGAAAAGTAAAAATGAGAAATGTGGAAGTACCAATTTTTAAAATCTGCAACTTCTTGTATTGGCATATCAATAAGAATTGCATAATTAAACCATGTGGATAATGCAACACCTGAAATTCTTAAATTGTAAGCCTAAAAAGAAAATACAAGGATAAAAATAAAAAAAATATAATAGTATGAAGAAAATGAAAATGGAATTATCATTATAAAAGTGAACTTTTAGTCTACGACATACAAGCACTGGATAAGTATGCAAACCCTGTACAATTTGTTAGCCTTCATTTGTAACAAAAGTGCCCCACATGTGTAGTATAATGGTTTATTGTGCAATATAAAAATGAAAAATGTCAAAAGAATCAAATGTTATCGGAGTTCACTAGTTGTAGAGAATAATAGGGAATAAAACATATTGTTTGTCAGTAAGAACAAATTTCTGGACAATCGAAACTTTGTCGTCTTTGTTAATGTATCCCACATCCAAAACTTGAATAATGGCAGCCAAAATATCTATCATATGATTAGGATAAGTATAATCAAATGTAATCAAAGAAAAAAAAATTGTTAAAAGAAACAGATAAAAGATCTAACCTGCTAATTTTTCCTTGTTATTGATAAACTTTATGAGACAACAGTGCGACTTGTAATTATCCATTGAATTTTCAAATCTTCAACTTGGAACTGAGGTGGAATTGGCTTGACAATGGCATTAAGATGGGACTCATTCTTTGGATATCATTGTTAAATATGACAGCTTCGAATATTTTATGACTTGAGTAGTACTATAAAGAGATTTATAGAAATTTTGATTTGATAGTAGGTCAACTATTATTTTTCTAAAGTTAGTGTAAAAAGGAAAATGTTAAATGAAGAAAGTATAACTATTATACCCTTGAATTGAAAGATAAACTTTTGTCTCCTGGACAACTTGTTAGGTGATGTAGCAATTTGTTGTTTTTCTTGGATGGTTACTTTGCATGACCACCATTCAGCACCTGGTAAAATATCCTTGATCAATAAATGCTTTTCCATCCTACCAAAAAAAATGGTTAAGTAAACATTAACATAAAAAATTATTTTGTAAATAGAATAATACTAAATACACTTGAATAGAACAATCAATATACCTTTTGCCTATTTTATACCTTATAATTTAGCCAACCGGAAGATTTCGTGGAATACAATATTCCTTTTTTTATGATCATTTTTTGAAGACTCAAAAGTGTTTGGAATAATTATAACTTTAACTGATTTAGGAGTTCTAGCTCTTTACAAAGCAACATACAATTGTCCATGTGAAAAGACAGGTTGACAAAGATAAATTCCTACATAATCAAGTGTCTTACCTTGGGACTTATTTATGGTCATCACGAAACATGGACAAACAGGGAACTATGTTCTTACAAAAGGTATTCCATTCTTTTCATTTTCATATGACTGTAGAGGAATCTTAGGTATGATAACAATTTTTACTTTATGAGGTCCAAAACCAATCTCTGCAGAAATTGTGTGCGCTTTTAACTGTCTACATATTAACCTTGTGCCATTGCGCAAACCCTCTGTTGGATTCAAATTTCTTAGCGGCATGAACAGACATCCTTCTTTCAGCAATAATCTGTGAGGAGGTATACCTTTAGGATTTAGAGAATTGAGAAAATCCTTATAATCTGCTTAATGTCTTCGATCAACTGTTCTATCAAAACTTACAAATGAATGTAGATTTCCAAATAATTTATTGATCATTATGTCATTAATTTCATCAACATAGGTGTTTGTTAGATAGAGTACATCTATTTATCTTCTGATATGGATCAGTTGAATATATGCTTAAGTCAGGGAAGACTTTTTGAACTAACCTGATGAAGCCAACAATGCATTTGAAAGATGTCAAAATTTTTTTTAAACAAACAACCAAATGGATAGTAAATAATAAGATATAAAAAGTATAACCTGTTGAGAGATTCATCCTTATTATGATAAGGAATAACCAGTTATTCGGGTAAAGAAATCTAATATTGCTCATCAAAAGTCTTTATACGTTCTCCTACTCTTAATAAGAAATCGTAAAAAGTTGGATTTGATATAGCTCTCATATTTATGGTCAAAGATAATTTACGAATGTGTGGCCAAAGATGTGAATTTTCAAGACTTGAATCAATTAACTATTCTTTTATGGCCTAGTCTATAACAGGTAAGGTTTGACCAAAATCACTGCCAAAAACAAAAATCTTTCCTCCAAAAGGCTTATTGGACTCCATGATATCTTGCAGTAAATCATTAAAAGCTTTAATGGCTTCTTGTTTTGCCATTGCAGCCTCGTCCTATAAGATGATACTGGATTCAAAAATAAGTTTTGCAATACTGTTCTGCTTACTTAACTGACAAACTTTTCTGTTCAAAAAATCAAGTGGGATCTTAAATATTAAGAGCGCTCTCCTACCATTAGGAAGGACTGATGCTGCAACACCTGATGTCGTAACAACAATTGCAACATGGCCTTGTGAACGTAAAACTGCAAGAAGCACTTTGTAAAAAAAAGTTTTCCCAGTTCCACCCAGACCATCAATAAAAAAGCTGCTACCATTTAAATCAAAACTTGATTCTAAAATCAAATCAAATATGTATTTTTGTTCCCTATTCAACCTTGAATGTAATAACAAATCTTCTGGGTCAATGTGTATATTTTTCTCACTTTGTATTTCTCTAGTAAGATGCTCATGATAATCAACTGTAAAATCATATTCAGTAAATTGATAATCACTCAAGCTCTTCCCCATTTGTTCTAGGGACCTATTAATATCCTGGAGGATCATCCTTTTAACGTCCTCGGATGTATATGCATTATAGGAGGTAGCATGCTGGTAATCAAAACAAAGATATTCTTTGAATGTTTCCCAAAGTTGGTTAGGATTCGTCGGTGAACAATTGAACAGGAGCGTAGAAAATAAAAGTCTAAGTAAAGCTAGCATATGAAATAAAGGAACCTCCTCTAAAGTTTGTTCTATATAAGAATCAAACACTAGAAAGCCTAATTTTAGTGCAACCTCCCTAAAATATCTTGTTTTTCACCATCAACAGTCAATAAGTGATCAAATGATGTTGGTCCTTTAAAATGCATAAGTAATAACCTTAGGTAATACCTCTCTCCTTCTTTAGGGTCAACAGTAACCAACCTTCCTATAACTTTCCTTTGACTCCTTTCTGACCATGTTATTGTTTTTGGGGTCCAAACAAAATGTTCAGGAAAATCTTTATACAAACATTTCATCTCCTTAGCTTTTTTATTTGTCAAATTCATTTTGAAAATTTTAGTTAACATTGTTCTTGAGAATTCAAATTTTCTCAATAAATAGGAAAAATCTGAATTTTTGTCAAAGGTTATCATTGTTGATCAGGAAGATGAACCTGAAGCACATAAATCAGGAAGATGAACCTGAAGCACATAAACCGATGGACTCATCTCTGCTAGACAAAACTCATATATACACCAAAAAGCTTCAGGAGGCAAAATCTAATGACCTTTCTAGAAATTACTGATTTCATCAATATCAATATTGGTATGTTGATCAACAATACTAAAATTAACAAGATCATGGCCCTTGAAGACATACTTATACAAGTACTTAACAAGCTTAACAGTAGAACATATTTCAACATTTATGTGGCAATCAATGAGAAGCAAAAGGTACGGACTATGAGAACCACCCATCTATTATCAACCTTATGCTTACAAATCTTTACTTTTCGGCCATCACCTCTCCTTCTATAACATGCATAACTATCCTCACCATAGACAATAAAAGGAGCAAACTTTTTAAGATAATGATTCTTGCAGACACCACTTCTCATGCAAGGGTTGTCTTTATTTATATGACCACAAGGACCGTGGATCACGTGGTTAATGACAAGAGAATATAACCACGAATTTTGAACGCGAACTGGTATTTCAATATATATGATTTTGTCATAAGATTCTAGATTAAGTAATTTAGAATGCGGCTTAAGTATCAACAACAAATGAATATGAGGGAAACCACACTTTTGGAACTCAATAACATAAACATATGTGGCAACCTCTCCAAAGATCTATTTCTTGATTAGTTCATTTTTAAGGATCTCAAATTTTGCTCTAAAAACTCTAACCAATAAATCAGGCCTACCTTGTGGCTTTTCATGAAACTCAAGGTTTTCTTGAATCTCCTTCCACATTAGGTTGCAAGTTATGGTGAGGAAAATGTTAGGTTTACCATACTTCTGTACTAGAGCCATTGCATCAAGATAATGACGCTTCATGTCTCTTGGACCACCAAAAAATGAAGCTAGGAGCACAACTCGGCAGCCAATTTGATAACCTTCACTTTGACCGATGACAATATTGTCCAAAACACCCTGCAATATCTCTGTCCTTATCTCATTTTGTCTCTTTCTATGGAAATCGAGTCTAGATGTTTCAATCTTTATGTAAGCACCCATAACAAATTGCTAAAGTAGCCTTAAGTTATGGAGCAGCATTAACGAATCATGTTCTCCTATTTAAAGCCTATAACAATAGTACTCTCTAGTAGAAATAGTGCCA
This sequence comes from Erythroxylum roraimae, assembly GCA_027568915.1. Taxonomy (NCBI): domain Eukaryota; kingdom Viridiplantae; phylum Streptophyta; class Magnoliopsida; order Malpighiales; family Erythroxylaceae; genus Erythroxylum; species Erythroxylum roraimae. Next base: position 5,167 of record JAOSBL010130240.1, on the reverse strand, counting down.
TCTTCACAGTATTCTTGACTAACAACTAAAACTTATACAAAGAAATCGAATAAATAAAAAGATAAGGTTAGACAACACTATAAAAATGAAATAGGAAAAGAAAAACTTGCCTATATTCTCCATATTAAACAGATCATATGGATCAACAAAAGAATTGAAATTCATGTCACATCCGTCATTTGAAGCAGTATTCCTCATTCTCTTTGAAAACAACTGCTTAATTCCACAATGCCATCTAGTTTCACTACGGGGAAATAGAAGAGGATAATGAAGGGGATCATAAAAAGCATAGTAATATTCTATAACTTATGCCTAAATGACTATAGACTTGGATGTGTGGAGATTTATCAACCCTTTCATCATCCACCTCAATCCATATAACAGTTATTCGTGATGTAGTAGGAAGACTGTATACACATTGATCAAGGCTAGGATAACACCTAAAGACCATTATAGTGTCGGAATATCCCTAAGACTCATAAAGAACTTAACATAGGGATTATGTTCTAGGGCTATCATAATCAATTTTAATGTATCCTCACGAAATGTGTCACAACTTTTTATCCTTCTTGTAAGTTTCTCATCAATATCAACAAAATAGAGTTGGATACCAGACATTCTATCAGTTGTTGAAACTAAACTGTCAAGGAAATGATAAACTTGACCTTGAACACTGAATGTATAAACATCTTTCTTATTTTTTGATAATTCTCGATCATACCTAGCTTCATACGAAGTAAATGCCACATTATTATTATATGTATGAACATTCTTCCTGAAATGCTCAGACTCTTTATCACTATCAATAACTAATCGTTTTAGAGCATATGGCGTTTGAGGAGCAACAATGGAAATCTCTCCTGACGAACAACAAAATGATGGGGGTTCTCAATAGAATCTTTTCGCATTACAATGCTCACAGTTAGGAACAAAGGGAAGCTATAGAGGTTCAACAGGAAAGTTCTTTAGGCATGCTAATTTTGACTAAGAACGACAATGGTTTATCCCTAAATTTATTTATAAAAGGGTTTATAACATTGAGGAGCAATAATAATAGAAAAGGACAAAGAATATAGCTAAGAAGATTTATACTTTGATCCTCAACAGGTGCCATTGAGGTGGATAGAACAGAAGAGGAAGATATATTTGGACAATCTAAATTGTAATGTATATTATTAGACACTTCAACCGCTGATTCTGTACTGACAACTTCCCCAAAATGATGAGATGAATGATTCACACTAACATGATCCATGCTAAAATCAATAGATGGATTTTGTACCAGTTGACCACTGGATGGATGAAGAAATAGATGTTCATCTACAATAAACAAGTTGATCACGAACTGGTTGACTTCGATTGTAGCACCCCACCCTCGCAAGACACGTACCCGACATCTTGAGTGATATCCGAGTGCAAACCCCGCAAGGGTGGCCTGTTAGAATAGTCGAACACTTGAAACTCAGTACAAATTTTTGTATTCACATTATCATACACGTATGCGGAAATCAGTAATCAAATTCGAGCCCACTATATTTTATAAACATTTTCATTTACAATCATCACTTGCCATAATTGTTATTACACTCTATAATTTGGATACGTACTTGCACAACAATTACGGAAATACAATTCAAAACAAAAACCACTGAAGACATATACAGGTGCAATCTAATCCCGACCTCTATCTCTCACTTGAATGCAATAGGTATACTCCCGTTTGCCTAACGGGGTACTCTTCCAAACCTGAAAAATAATTGCAAATTTTGGGTGAGTTTTTGCAACTTAGTGAGTGACCATCCTCGATGGCTCACTCAATCACATAACACATACAGTTCACATTCAACACATATCACATTCAGAAGTTAATCAAACCATTATAATCATTCATATCATGCATATGCAGTGCACATCAGACTCACTTTCAATTTGTTACTTTGTTGTAACCGAGTGCCTTTTTCATTGGCCCATATCCCTTAGTGGATACTGAGCTAGATCATATCCCTTATGGATACCGACCTGTATCAGATAATGTCCCATATCCTTCAGTGGATACCGGGTACATTCACAACTGAGCCTGAGGCTCTTATCACATATTGAGCTTTAAGCTCTTTTTCACTGGTGACTCCGGTCACAACTGCCTTTATGCTTCATGCATTCATGGAATGGAATGCATCAATCACATATGATCAATCAGTCACTTTCTCATGTCATCAGACCTTAGTCCGGCATTCAACATTTAAGCTGAGAATCACTTTTTCATTCACATGCATATTCACATTCAGAATGCATTTATCATCAAACCGTGGTCTGACACTTAACAGTCAAGTTGTGTACACTTATGTTAATCAAATTCACATTCAAGGAGCACTTCAATATTCTCACATTTGTCAAACTCCTCAAACATATATTGTCCGAAATCAGCACATTTTCATCAATCATACTAATAATAATTCAATGCCGAAATTTAAAACAGAACAAACACTTAAAATAAGACCATCTAGGTCGACTCACAGTATGCTTTTAGATTAGCATTTGTTTCCAAGTTTTGGAAAAGTTTGAATGCGGACATTTATCCTACATATCCAAATTATGCAATATACACATTGCACACACACATTAATAACTTTGCACAATTATAAGCATTTATTTATGCACAAATGTGTATATGAACTATGTACAATCCATGCTCAATGACAATCCCGGGTATGTTATCAAATTTCACATCTTACCTACATTCTCATTTTATAACTCAATTACTTATCATTTTATTGTTAGCATTGTTTGCTCTTATTATCAAATTCTCATTCACTTTAACTTGATACACTTTACTCCTCTTCTTTGAATCATAACCTCAATCATGTGAATATCTTTATTCCCAAACAAACTCATACCTTTGGTACTTTGATATCAACATTTCATTCACTAACATTATTCCAACATTACAAGATTACACGTTATCCAAACTCTCCTTTCTTCTTATAAATTTCTCCAAATTTCCAAAACTTCGGGTCTAATTTTCATGATCAATTAGACAATGCAAACGAAGTAATTTGGCAACACTTTCTTCGAGAAAAATGTTCTCCATTGTCTTGAGTTTCTAATGACACCAAAATCATTCAATTTGGTTCAGTATTTTGAACGTTATACTCCAAATATTTTCAGGCTGTTCTCATTCTGTAACAATACACTATACTCAACTTCGATCCAAAAATTGAAAGTCTTAGAGACTGAATCAAAATTTGACTTCTTCATATATTTTTGTATCCTTATGTCTTTAGTTTACTTCAAATCAAAAATCATCTCATTCGGATGTCTAGAGAAGAGTTTATTGTCAAAAGAAACAAGACTGTTCAGTTTGTAAATGCTCTTGAGTGCACAAACTAAAATTAAGTCATGGTTAACTATTAGATAGCATAGTGTCTTGATGTGACAATTAAACATCGTCCAACAATTAACACTCACGGGCATGAGGGAGAAAATTCACGGGTGTGAGAGTGTCACGGGTGCGATAGAAAATCTCATGGCTGTGCAAGAGTCACGTGTGTGAGAAAAACTCACGCCCGTGCACAATCAATCAGATCCGTCCCATATTTTTCGCTCAATCTCTCCCAAATGCTTTCACATGCCTAAGCTTTTTTTGGTGGAGAGGTAGAGCAATGTGTTTCAAGTCCAGTGGTTCAAATCCCATGTCATTTGGAGGTCGGAAGAAGGAGATATAGCCAAAATACTGAAGGATGTTCAATTTTCTCCAGCCTTAGAAGTTGCGATCGTGCATGAGTATGATCGCAAGTTTCCACTCGCCTATCAAAGTCGCGATCTTGCTGAGTCTCCAGCCAAAAGAGGAAAGTCGTGATCGTGCAGAAGCACGATCGTGATTTCCCTCTTCCTCTTCCAAAATCGCGATTCTTCCTCTCTTTAGATACTGCGATTTTCTTCTTCTTTCTTTCTTTTCCTCTACTCATACCAACATCTCTAACTTAACTCAAACCTCATTTTCAACTTCCATTCAACTCAAACCATCCACAAACAAATCCAAATTCCAGATTAAAACATAAACATTAAAAACCAAATCACATTCATGTACAATCTTCACATTTTCTGCAATTTTTCTTTCATTTTCTTGCATTTTAATTTTCTTCTCTAACAATCCATTTAATCATTCTTTCTTATATCCAGACATCACCTTTCACCTATTTCTTATTTCTAAACTTATTTTTGTTCATCTATATTAACACTCATAATTTGTGCGAACAACAGTGAAGGCCAATATACACATATCTCAACAGTAACCAAAACAGAGCAATCATCTTTCATATCTCCAAAAATTTCTGCACTCTTTTTATACATGGTTTAGTTGATATTTCAACTCTAGAATTCATTTTAACACCACCTTATAACATTTTTATCATCAAATCTGAAAAATCAACATATGTTGTATACTCTGGTTTTTCACTCACATTTTCAGCACATCTACATTTTCATTTTATAACTTCAACGCATAACTAACATGATGCATGTTTCATCTTATACAGTAATGAAAAACCATTAAAATGCTTACTTGTTTAAAGCTCCAAAACCTTTGAGATCACGTGAACCCTAGTTTTTCAATAATACCCGATCATCAATAGTCAAGCGTTGTAGGGTTAGGTATTTCGGCTATAGTGAAGAAGATAACAAAAAGAGATGGTGAGTGAAAAGTGAGCAAAACTTTCTTTGTGAGGGTGAGAGATTTTTCTAAAAGAATGAAGCTTCCAGAAGAAAAAGAAAAATCTCGAAGAAGAAACAAGATCCACACAATAACTAGTCTTTCAAATGGAATTGTATAGTACAACTTAAACAAGACAAGTGATACATGTCACTTATCCATTGATCCAATTCCTAATGCTTTAAACTAGTTTCCCTTATTAAAGTAGTCCAATCATCTCCAAATTTTCAAAGTCATTTTCTCAAAAATTTCTAAAATCATTTTTTAACAATTCTCTAACATCATTTGTTTTTCATTTCTATTTCCTTCCATCAATTTACTCGCCAAATGGCATTTTTCCTAGTCTAATAATACTCAATATTTTCGAAAATTTTCCTCGAAATTCACCAAAAATTCTAAATCAATACATATATTCTCCACATCAATTTTCAATACAATTAATTCACAATTCTCACATAA
>JAOSBL010130168.1:0-18070 GCA_027568915.1 Erythroxylum roraimae | reverse complement strand
TTCAATTTACACAAAATTTCCTGTCATACTTTCTCTGGTTTGTGAGAGGCTTGAGCTAGAATTTTGAAGGTGCATCCCACAATCAAATTACAAAGCAGAGGAGACCAAGGCTGCAATTTTTGGCTGTTGAAGGTTCTGTGTACAGTGCACGTGAACAGTGCACAAGGTATTTGTTGAAAGGCTTCATCCAACTTTGTTCCTCGACAGGTTGATAGCTGAAGGAGGCTTCCTCAATCAGTCAAGGGGGCCTCTTCCACAGTAACTACAGGTTTGACACGCCTTCTTTCAATTTTTCGTCCATATCGATGCAGTTGATAACATTTGATAAGCACCAATCGATATATTAATATTGATGTTAGGATCAACTCAAATTTGAATCTACTTGAATTAAATCAATGTACTATGAATTAAATAGTAGTTTTCATAGTAAGTAACACATTTTATGTCAGATAAGCATGTGGATGATTAGCTTGCATGATTGTTTAACAATCCGAAACAAATTCTCTATAGTTACGAAGATCTTATTATATTTTATTAAATTTTTACGTATTTACGTGAAGTTTATATAAATATGTTAATAATATTTAATAAACTAAAATTGGAGCATAAAATGGGTCAAAATAAGTTTTGGTTTAAAAAAGAAGCCTAATATAAATATAAAAAGTTTATTCATATTATTCATTCTCATCTCACACTATTCATATAACATTAAATTGGTATATGCAATAGCAACAAAAAATCTCACTATAAATGCTTTATAATAAATAGTAATCTATCAATAATTTATTTTAAATTATTTACTTAACAAATTAACAATTCAAAATCAAATAAAAAGTTAGTCCAATTCTTACATAATAAATTTACACATCTAATTAGATAAGGCAAATAAATTCGTTTTAATTAAGATTCAAACCAATTTTTAAAAAGCAAGATTTGAATTTAATATTGAATTCAATTTTAAATTTTATAATTTTGACCTAACGTATTGAAAATAACGTTATTTAAAACAAAAAAAATTTCTAAAGTCGGATCAAATTTTGAACTTGTTTTGAAATTCTTTTTTTAATTAAACTTCAAATTCTTTAATAGGTAAGGATACAATTTATTTCAATTATATTTTAAATTATTTAATTTTGCCGATTGAACCTTTTACACCTTAAACCTCTTATGTTATTGATTTAACTTTTGGTCAGATTTTTAAAACACTAGATTTAACTTTCTCTAAAATGAATTTATCTTATTTTAATTTTTTAAATGACTTTAATTAATTTGTAAATTTCAAAGAACTTAAGATAAAATTAATATTGCTTTAGGAAATAAATCAAAACTACTTACAACATGTTTGGTTCAATGGAATAAGTATTCTATTCCTATTGTATACCTGACAATTACCTATTCTTGTGTTTGGTTAGAAAAAGAGTGTTAGAATAACTATTCTCGAGTTTATATTCCCGGACCCTGGGGAATAGCTAAAGAAGACATACCCTTGTCTCTACTTATTCTGGGTATGTCGGAATAAACATTACGACATTGAGGATCGAAATATCTGTGTATCTCTCGCTATCATCTTCATGCTTCACGCTCTCGTCTCCCTCGCTCTTGTCCTCCTCGCTCTCGTCTTCACGCTCTCGTCTTCAAGCTCTCATCTCTCTTACTCTTCATGATCTGGTCTTTTCTCTAACATTTCTCTGCCAGTTGCACGAATTAGGTATGTTTCTTGTAAACCTAACTTTACCGCTTTTTTTTTTTGGTTATCAATGTGGTTATTTGGCTTACCTCATCGGCCAAATAGCTTTTGTGATGCTTATTTGGCCTTCTCGTCTCTTCTAGTCAACTTGAGCAAAATTTTTCTTTTGGAATTTATTTTCTTCCCGTCTCTTCCCTGTATCTGTGCTAGTATTTCTGTTTGATGAAGGGTTGTAATAGCCTGCTTGTTCCCCTTTGTGGTAGTCAAGCAATTGAGTCAACTTGTTTAAATATGTTTGCATTAACTTGTTTGAAGTTAGAGTGAAAAATCATTTGAACTGCTTGGACGAGTTAATTGCTAATTGATATGATTGAAGGGTGCCTGAGTTATTTAGGTAGTATGAATCATGTTAAAGATGCGTTATCTGTATAGTATTAACATAGATTGTATGGTGTCTGCTTTATCTGTGTAGTATTAACATGGATTGTAGGGTGTCTGTGTTATCTGAGTTATAACACTGGCTAGAAGAGTTTGTTCCCAGATAAATTTCCATTAAAACAAAAACTAGAAGAGGAAACCACTGGTAGTTAAAATTGGTTATGAATGAATTTAGCCATTGACAAAATTTTTATTTCTTTCAATAGGCTATATATGATATGACTGTAGTTGGAGAGATTGGTTCCCTGCGTCAGCACATCTATATGTCTTCTTCATGTTGTTGAAGATAGGAAAATTTGTTAATCATCTTCAGAGAGAAGATTATTACTGGTCTTAATAGAATTTCATCATCGACAAACTTATTGGAGCATTGATAAATTGTTGTTGGTTTTTAGATATGAAAACAGAGAATAAGGTTTAAAGTTGAAAAGAAATAAATGTAAAGCATATATAGCATTACATAGTCCCAAGCTCAAGTCATAAAAAATTCTTAAAATGTTTCAGTATGACAATTATGTTTATGTTAAACTATAAAAAGAAAACATGTAAGTCACAGAACTTCATTTACTTTAAGCATAATTCAAATCCTTTGTTTCATTTTAGTGTCCACAGGGGTGACTAATTAAGTCACCCCCGTGACAAGCCTACACTGCTACCATTATTCGTTGCTCATGAGACGACATCCTATTCCTACTAAGCTCCACAGAGTTAAAACAGACAAATTCATACAAAAGATCTAAACCCGTATCATAATGAACAACTAATATGGGAGTTGCACCAAAATTCAGGGTCTTTAGCCACTCAACTGGCATTGAATTGGAAATTTTTTATATATAGAGACACACTAGCTTGTCTTAGATAACTCTATAAATTTACAGTAGTCAGACATTAATAGTTTTCTAGCATACATGCTACCAACTGACTGCTCAATATTTGTTTTATTAAGTTCTCTCTATATATTAACAGGTCCCATAACCATGCAGCTAAAAGTGCAGATAATGAAAACTTTAGCACAAAACCACTGAATTTCCATAACCTTAAACAAACCATTATAAGACTATGATACTATAGAGCAAACCTTATTTTCTGCATCCTAAAATAGTAGAAATTTCCCCATTCTTGGAAAGGTCCTTGTTGATGCTTTGATATATACTGCTTGGGAAGGCCCTTATTGATGCTATGATATATACTGCTTGGATTACGCGAGCGTAAAGTCGAGACGATTGGAATCAACAAAGCCAGCCTATACATAATGATCATCTCGTTAGCATTCTAAACGCAAAGGAGTCCCAAACTTCAACAATTTTCGCACCACATGGACTTCAAAACATGTAGTACCTCAGTAGCCCTGTCAAAGAAGAATGAAGCATTTATGATGATTATTTAGTGATGGATTGATTGCGAAAATGATGTTTGAAGTGTGCTGGACATTGATGAACAAGTGGATACATCATGTTCTATTTTTGTGTAAATGATAAATAACAGTTTATGAGTTGTAGTATGAATGATTTTGTATTGAAATTCAGCTGAAATAGAAGTGGGAATGAAGAGGAGATAATAAGGACATAAGCTAAAAATGATAGATTAAGCAAAAGAGATGAACTAGGATGAAAATGATGATGAAGTGTGCTGGAATATGCTAGATGGAGTGTTTTCACGAAACATGCATCTGTATTTTAGCCATATCTAGCTCTGTACATATCTAAATGGGATGATTTTAAGTTTAGATTAAACTAGAGATAAATGGATATATTTTTCATGAAGGAATCGAATTTGAATTCTGTCTTTAAGGGTTTCAAAATTTGTCTTGAAGTTGAGTACAGTGTGTTGTCGCGGTTTAGGAATAGTCTGTAGTATCTTAGGTATAACTTGTAGAATATTGAACCAAACTGTATGAAATTGATGTCATTAGAAACTTAAGACATAAAGAACATTTGTTTAGAAGAACGTATTACCTAAATACCTCATTTTCTTTGTCAAAATGGCCATGAAAGATTGATGCTTGAATAAGGGATCATCACGTAATGCACGATCATGACAGAGAGGAAATATCAGGGAGTTGCATGATCATGCATAAGCATGATCGTGATAGAGAGGAAACATCAGGGAGTTGCACGATTGTGCATAAGCACGATCGTGACAGAGAGGAAACATCAGTGAGTTGCATGATCGTGCACAAGCACAATCATGACAGAAAGGAAACATCAAGGAGTTGCACGATCGTGCACAAGCACGATCGTGACAGAGAAGGTGTACTGCTGTTTGAAAGCTTTCAACACTCATCATTCTTTTGACCATAACTCCTTCTCTAGACCTCCGATTGACTTGAAATTTGAACCACAAGCTCCATAAACATTGTCCTTCCTCTCCACCAAATTTCATTTTCATCTAAAATTGAAAGTCACGGGGGTGACTTAATTAGTCACCCATGTGCGTGACTTAATTAGTCACCCCTGTGCTTGACTTAATTTGTATAGCCTCTTAATACCCATATGGCAAAACAAAACAAAAACAAAAGTAGCCGCCTGAATTTACTTTTAATAAAAACAAAACATATACATTTTCTATATGCCATATAGAAAATGTATAGCTGAACTTGTAAGTCTTCAAGAATGTTTAGTATGTTGCTCTTTACAGGAATATATATGACTTGGTATTACTGAAGCTATTCAAGTTTAACTATGAGTTCATATTACAGATTGTTGTTTTGCTTCAATATTCATCACGATGGCAGCAATTTTGTATCCCATTTTTGTGATCTTGAGGTATGTTTTGATACATGGAAATGCAAATAAGAGGAGAACGAAAATTCTGAAAATTTTACATTTTGTAGCGCTAATATATATTACGTGTTCGTGATTTCTTTGCTCCAATCATGCCTTCCATCACAAATTCATCATCAATTCTGCAGTTGCCTTTCAATGCTAGTGAATTATTTTCTCTGTTCAACAAATTTGGGAGACTAATTTATCCAGGATGTAATGATATTTGTTGCAATGATATATGAATAATTTATATAGGATTTCATATAAAGGGTTTCTGTAAAATTTCTCTTTTGTTCATAATATCTATTTCATTTCCTTATTTCATTTCTTACATACATAAGGATTCGTCATTTATAGATAATACACAATTAACAAAATATATAAAAATTACATAATAATGTGAGTTTAAGAAAAAATTGCCAATTCTCAGTAGGAAACAAAATATGCACCTTGTCGATAAAGATGCACAAATTAACTTAAACACTCTACTTTCTTTTCACTTTGTATTTACAAAATATGCCTCCTGCACATGTAGCTAGACAATCGCATGTCTCAACAAAACCACCTATATCTGCACTATCGTAGTTAACATTACTGTTTTGTCGTGAGTTATTTATCATCACGTCGCTCACACCATGTGGTTGTTGTGCCTATAAGAATCATAAAAAATAGTATCATTAGTGAATCGTGAATAAGTTACTAACATAATGTCATTAGTAATAGTATTCTGCCATAAGATAAATACCAATTGGGAGTAGTTCATGTCCATAAAAAATGGAACACCTTCAATAAAATTTTTTTGACTTGAATTAGCAGAGACAACCTATCATCAAAAAAATTAAAAGAGTATATAATCAAAACACTAGAGTAATTGTTAAAATATTGAATCTTTTTTATTTAAAAGTACACATGTAAGGGAAATGGATTTCAATAAATTTTTTTTTACAAATACAACCTCAAGATTAAATGGTAATGTTGGTGTTGCAATTGTAAGATTTGCTTGAGTCTGAACTTTTTTGGATGATTTCCTTTTTTTCATTTCCTTCTCCAAGTCACCCCTCAATCTCTTACCTAAAATAGTTTTCTTCTTGATTTTGATTCCTTTAATTCTAATACTATTCTTTTCACAAATTTCAATCCCATTTTGGTTCAAGTGATCTGTTATAACACTCGAATACTGAACCATCTCTTCACCTTGTAATCTAACATTGGAGCTCATAATCAACTATTAGATAGTTGATCCATTACCTTGTTGTCTAGCATCGACGATTTCCAACATCTTCAAAATACTATCTTTAACAATTTTGTAAGTCTCTTCACTCTCAGATGCATTTGTAACTAATTGAACATATAGCCCACACAATTCTTTATACCGCATACTTTGACATATCTTGGGATCCAAATTGCTTATGTTGATTCCAGAATTTTCATCTCCCATGAATCCAAGTTTTGCTTTACGTGTCCACCTTTTCAATATGTACTGACTTGGGATCTCCATAATATTTTGCACAGTACTTTTCAAAACATGAAAACATAAAATTCCAGCAAACTCAAAATTTCTATAGTTACAATCAACTTTTCCATTTGATAAGTCATAGGTAACTGTATGGTAATAGCTCTTCTTATGAGGGGTAATTTGATATTTTGTGATTGATCCAGCCTCCCCAAAACTTTCAATACAACAATTATGAGACTTACACCACTCCTTTTGAAACCACTTGAACACCTCGGGAGTATAAACACTAGCTGCATATTTCAAAGTTTCAATTGGATACAATAATGAGGGAATACTTGTACTTGATTTAAAATTAAACCTTAACTCTTCATATCTAAGATCTTCAAGGAGTCTTTCAAAGTGATAAAAAACTCCAAGAATTTGTTTTGATAAGTAACATACCTCTTTACAACACTATTTATGTTCTCACTTCTATATGTTGTCATCATGTCTGCACAAAACATTTGTATTCCATACACTAAAGCCCATTTCTCTTTTATCCCAAACATGCGCTTCAACCATTTATTGTCTTCAAGTCCATATTTTCACAACATCTCATTCCATGGATTTAAAAAATCTTCCTCTTCTTCAAAATCACATATGCATAAGCTGAAATCTCTCACAAAATTTTTGAATTGAGAGAAAACAACATTTAAATGGATGGATGCATTTTGATATATGTGCCAAATACATAAGCGATGATGAGTTTCAGGCCATCTTAGTACTAGAGCCTTTGCCATTGCTGCATCTTGGGCTGTAAGAATAGTTTTAGGTCTTTAATCACACATAGCTTTCGCAAAAGTATCAAACAACCATTCAAACTTAAGGGATGTCTCATCATATAACAATACAACACCAAAGAATGTAGTTTGCTTGTGATGATTGACACCTACAAGTAATGCAAGGGGACGACCTTCATTGTTCTTCCGGTAAGTTGTGTCAAAGCAAACCACATCACCAAATTTTGAGTAATCTGCTCTCATCTTTGCATCTGACCAGAAAATGTTGGTTATTAAATCATCTTCGTCAACTTGGATAGCATAAAAAAATTCGGATCATTTAATTGCATTTTATGCAAATATTTTATAATACCTCCTGTATCCCTTTTTTCGCATCTCTCATTCTTTTAGACCATAAGTAATTTCTATAGTCATCTGGTATGAAACCTAAATTCTCTCGACCACCTACTTGCCTAACCATAACATCATATGATGCCTTTGGTGGGATTCCTATGTCATTTGCCATTTCAATTTGCATTGCTGCAAGTAAACTTATCTTTCAGTGAGATCTATGTTAGTGCATCTTGTTTGGACTCTAGAGGTAGTGATTATGCTCCTCAATAAGCTAAACCACACAAAGTTGTCCGCCTCTTCGACGGCTGACTCTCATTTTAGCTTCACAACTAAACCTTGTTTCAGGGCGTGATGCTTTTACATACATATGTCATTTGTCTTTTTCTTGTTTGCCTTCAACACTACAACAAAGCAATCTGTCAATGAAGTTTCCAAATTTATCTTTGTGATTTCTAATTCTCCTTATCCCAAACTCGACTTCTTTAGTATATGCCAAATAGAATTGGTAAGCATTTTCTTTTGTCTCAAATTCCATTCCAATTTTTGGTATTATTTCTTTGGATGCAAATGAGCGGGTTACTTGCAAATCCTAATTAATGTTTAAACTCATGAAAGCTATATGCTCATCTTCACCTTCACTCCTGCCAACTTCATTACTATCTTCAAAATTTAACTGTTGACAAGACGAAGATACACCTGCCATAAAATTATTAGGTTTGGTCCTGAAGCAAAACCCAAAAAAACAAATGAGAATAAGGCTTAAAGATGAAAAGAAATAAATGTAAGATATATATAACATTACATAGTCTTTAGCATAAGTAAAGGAATATATATAGCAATATATATGTAAAGGGATATTAGATGAACATATAAGTAACTGTTGTGATGTAAACCACTACTGCATAACTTAACTTTTTTAGAATAGCAGATTATAACTTAACTTAATTATAGTGAACTTCAAATTGAATATTAAATAAATAGTGTTATTAGTAATTGAAACAAGTCATTAAAAAATTCTTAAAATGCTTTATTATGACAATTATGTTTATGTTAAACTGTAAAAAGAAAACATGTACGTTACAGAACTTCATTTACTTCAAGCATACTTCAAATCCTTTGTTTCATTTTAGTGTCCACGAATTTGCACGAGGTGACTAGTTAAGTCACTAGCCATGCACGAGGTTGACTAATTAAGTCACACCCGTGACTAGCCATACACGGGGTGGCATTTAACTTAAATGCTAGCAATGCACAGGCCCGTGACTAGCCACGCTTAACTTATGAGTGAGGGGTTCTGTCACGATCGTGCTAGTGCACAATCATACACTCCTATAAGTGAGGGGTTCTGTCACTAAACTCTACGTGGGTCTCACTAGAACAGTAGCTATACATCGACAATTACTAAAAGGAACAAAGAAATTTCAGTACTTTTCTAGTGAAGAAGTAAATAAGGACATTGGTACAGTGAGACAAATAGGAAGATAAAAACTTTGAGGAAGGAATCTAATCGGTCCCAAATAAAGTTGTAGTGCAAGATGGAGACTTTGCTCGAACCATTATTCTTTTCTTTGCTGGAACTATTATAAGACGAAGTATACTGCCGATTGATCAAAAAAAAGAAGAACAGAGAATTCTTACACCAATTTCACATTAAAACTTAAAGCGAAGAGAAATGTATAAACAAACAAGTACAAAGTCAAGCACTTCATTAATGAGACACAAACACAACTGGGATTTGTTTCTAAGTCACGAAGTTGCTTGCTAGATCATTCCTTTCATATTAGAATTGCTTCTAAATCATACAAAACATGGGCTTTTCTTGTCTCCACGAGTATACTAAAGAATTCATCGAAGTCTGAATGTCACTAATATTTCAGTGATCATTTCTTAGGATGGGAACTCACCTCAAAATCTTGTCAATGTTTCGGTAACTTCAAACAGAAAGTTAGAGGAGGGAGCTTGAATCCAAAAGGAAAGATCTTTTGTCGAGGACTGCAGTGGAGGATTGAGGGATGTGGTTTAACAATGTGAAAGGGAAAGCCACTAACTGCTGCTGCCGATGATCAATATCATTACCAAAATCACAGAGGCATAAGAGAAACAACCACCTAGAAGGGGGATTCAAATAAAAGCAAAAAGAATGATCACAAACACGAGCTTTAAAGATAAGAAGTTAGCTGGGACAAATGCCAAAGTGGGATTTCAGTTTTTAGGAGACATCTAAGCAAATATGATCGAAGCCGAGCATGACAAGAAGGAGGGAAGCAAAATGAAGGGGAGAGGGGGCATCGGCTTGGCTTAGGCAAAAGGTGAGCCAAGTAAAGTCGAAAGGTTTGGTTTAACTAAAACGTCAAAGTTTTAATCTCGGAATAGCACAGGCTCAACATTTATAAAATAGTTGATCTGATGCCGTTGAAGTCTCGCTGAAATTCAAGATTTGAGAAGATTTGATAGTAAACAATCTTACCTCTACCTAGTAGAGAGACTGTTTCTAATAGACTCACATGCAATGTGTCATGAAGATATTAAAAATGGATGTACATTAAAAAAAGGTAATTTTTTTAATTAAATAATTTTATTTTAATCTCTTATATAATATTTATAATAAATTATTAACAAAATTATTTTATTTTATTAAAATAAATACTTTAAAATTAACTTTTTATTTATAAATTAGTATTTATTTTAAATATATTTTAATTCTTAAATTAAATTTTATTTGATATTTATATATTTTGAGGATGTTTTAAATTTAATTATATTTGTTAATAATTATTAAATTTATATATTTAATAAATTAAATTATTAATAGTTCTTATTAATTTAATATTATATATTTAAATAATTAAATAATATATATTTTGTCGATAATAAAAAATAAATTGGAAAAATAAAAAGAAAAAAGAAAACAAACTCAATAAAATATTCTAAATTCCATACTATTTAAAAGGACGTCCTGAGGCGGAGTTGTTTGTTGTTGAGGTTGAAATAGAATGTGTACTATCTTCGTGGTTTGTATGACATGCTGGAATTCCGATTCCTCGGGGTGCTGCTCAAGAACAGACCAAAGGAACTACTGCGTTGAAAAAATTGTTGAATAATGGTATCCATAACTCTCATTTCTCTACATCCCGGAGGAAATATATAACTATATTTATAGGAAATAATTCTATTTTTAAATCTACATATATGAATTAAGAGATTCATTTTTATAATAGGATTAAACACTTCTTTTTCTATTATTTGATTCATTTTTAAAAATTTTATATTTAAATAAGAGTTATCATACTTTATTAAATGGATATTAATTTTATTAAAAGCTAATACATGACAAGTTTTAAAATATGCAATATGTCAATTTGGTCAAAGCTTTTCATAGAATAAATAACATAAAGAATTTGTAAGTTCATTAAATAAAATATGATGATTTTTTTAAATATTAAACTATATAAGATTTAAGAGAAATCAAGCAAATTAGTGGAGCTTTTGTACTTTTACTCTTTAATTGTTCACGTTAACTCTCTTTTTGAGCATAAATATTTATTATATCAAACTTGTTAATTGTATTACGAAACATATGATTTTGACAATTGAATTAGTAAATATATTAGGTAAGGTACTTGTTAAGATATCTAATTTATTATTTTGGGTATTATTCGTAGTCGGATATATTTGGTATATCATTATGATAAGATATTCACTTTGTGGGCGATTCTTAAAGATAAGATAGTGTGAAGGAATGATCCCTAGTTGAAATAAAATCTAAGAGAAGATATGATTTATTGGAGATAGACTTGCTTGGTTGAAGATAAGCATGCAACAGATTAATCCGTGATATGATCTTTGGCACCTGCATTTCTTTAAGTGTGCGTGACTGATTTGGACTACTGTTTAATTGTTTTTGTGAGGGAAAAACATGTAGTAAAGTAATCGATTTTGCCACTATGTTTTTGGTATGTTTCGATAGTGAAACATATATTCAATTGATGATTTGTGTGGCTGCTGTGCATGGGTTTCTTTTGTGATTATTTCGAAGGTCCACAACAAAATTCTTATTTGACAACTTCCCATGATTTTGGTTGATGAAGCTGCACATATAAAGGAGTGTCTTTTAACTCAAGTGTTTCCTTGTTTATGTTATTATTGATTCAATCACTTGAGATTTTCATCTTTATTATCGTTTGTTGTTGAAAAGATCTTCTGTTGAGGTTAGCATGAAGTGATCATACTATTGAGAGTGAAATACTTTCACAGGGTGTGAGTACGAGTAGGTAGCATCAAAGGCTGAGTGGTGTCGGCTTAATAAAGCCTTATATAAGGTTATTGTACTTCGGTAAAAGTTAATTAAGTTAGGTGAGGGCCCCATAAACGTAGGTCGGGTGTGCCGAACTATGTTATCAAATTTTGCGTGTCAATTTATTTATTGCATATTTAGTTTTTCTGCTTGTGATTATAATATGGAAAATTTGTAGTTGCTGAGTCAATTGTTTTCTAATAAGCAGTTGACATATTCAGTTTGAAGCAACTATAATAGAACATATATATTGCAAAATTACAAACTTTGGGTTTTTTAATTGGTATCAGAGCTTGGTTCACCTAATCAGAACTTGGTTTATCAAGGTGGTGTAGATAAGTGTTTCGCATTCATGGCTACTAAAGAAGAAGCGTTGATTATAAAGCCACTGCTACTAAACGGCTCTAACTATCCTACTTGGAAATCAATAATGAAAGTATTTATTCAAGCATATGGAACTAGAGCATGGATTTGTGTGTTGAATGGATGGACTTATCCTATGACAACTGATTAAAAGAATGAAGTGGTATCTAAAGATCCATTTGAATGGACAAGGGCTAAAGAAGAGGAAGTGCTTGATAACTTACCAGCAATACATGCAATTTTTAGTGCTATGGATGAAGGATGTTTCAGTATGATATCAATGTGTGAATAAGCAAAAGAAGTGTGAGATATATTACAAACAATACATGAGGCCTCAAAATCAGTGATAGCTTCAAAACTTCAAATGTTGGCCACTAGATTTAAAGAAGCTTAAGATGGAGGAAGGTGAAACTATTGGAGACATTCATAAGCGGCTACATGATATTGCAAATCAAGCACATCAACTTGGGAAGAAATATTCAAATCTAAAACTTGCCAAGAAAACCTTAAGATTATTGCCTCCCAGATTCACCAATGTTTTAAAAACCAGACCGGGCATTGAACCGGTTAAAGTAAAGGTTAAAGGTTTAAAGGTTCAACCGATATTGAACCGTTACAAAACTGGTATATAATAAATAAGAAATAAAAATTACAAGAATAAGTAAAAATAAAATATTTTATTAAAATAAAAAAACTAATATATATTATTATATGATGAACTAATTATAAATAAATCTAATCATAACAAGTTGGATTTTTAAAAGATTGGTATATAGTTTATAACCTAAAGACTTAAAAAAGCCGAGGAGTTGGAAACATGGTTGTATACTTTACACAATTTCTATTTTCTTTAATGAAAGGTCTAGCACTCCAAAACCCTAGCTCAGGTCTTACAATATATAAAGCAAATTTTTACAAATTGCCCTTTCCCTCTCTCTAAACAAAATCAAAACTACTAGTCCTCCTCTTTCAACAGTAGAGGGGCTTGTACTTAGGGACACCATGAGGGCCCACACTAATTAGGTCACAACCATAGCCACCCCAATTGATAACTCCTCCTCCTTCTTTGTCCCTAAGCCTAACCTTCACAAAACACAACGTAATCGTTTCAACTTCATGCGAACCCCAACCCTAACCTCCCACTCTTTATCTCTCTATCTCTCTTTTTTTTTTCATGTATGTAAATTAGTAAATTCTTAGTTTCTCTCCCTAAGTTTATCCTCACCAAATTCAAAACCTAGAACAAACAATATCTCATCTCTTTACTTACTAAATCCAAGCATTGGTTCGTTGGACTTCCATGTTTCATAGTCGTTTAGGTGAATTTGGATGGTAGACGATGACACTTTTGTGTTGAGCATTTTGGGTGGGTTTCTCTTTAAATGGCTCAGCAGCGATCTTCACATCTTATTTGCCTGCTACTGACTGGTTCTCAGATAAACCAATCAGTTTTTATATATACAAGTTTTTTAATGAAACAAAATCAGGCAACCAACTGGTTCGTATTATTTTCAGTTAAATCAGTCGGTCTGATTTAGTTTTTGAAACATTAGGATTCATACTAAAGATTGCAACTATTGAAGAAGCTCATGATATTAATGAGTTATCGTTGGATAAGGTAATTAAAATTCTCACAAACTTTGAGATGAACCTACTGAGAGAAAAAGTGTGAGAAGGATAAAGGATCGACACTTCAAGCAGAAGTTGCTAAACTTGTGCATGATTCAGGAGATGATTCTGATGAAGATGAAGATCTGGTGGTGCTAACAAGAAATTTCAATAAGTGGCTGAAGAAAGTGAAGAAAGATAGATCTGAGTTCAGACATAATGGTGGGAGTTCATTAAATAATAATTTCAAACAGCAAGCAAAAATTCAAAAAGGTGAAAGGATGGAAAAGAAGATATAAAGTCATGACGTCAAGGTTTCGAACATATGCAAACAGAATGTGCTAACACTCTTAAAAGGAGAAATGGGAAGTTTCGCACAAGCACTTAGAGTGAAAACGAATTTGAAAGTGAGTATGACAACAAAGAAGAAATTATGAGTGATCATGTTGTGCTGGTTGCTTTGAACAACAAAAGTCAAGTTGCTTGCTTAGTAGTAACCAGCAAGAAACTGACGAGGAAAATACAAATGATTCAGTCCAAAACTTTATTTAAGATTGTGACAATCATGAGAGTGAATTAGAATTCAAAAAGGAAGACAATTGCAAGGTTATGAATTAATGTATGCCAAATGGGTGAAAATGTGTAAGCAAAATGATGAGTTAAAGAATGAGAACTCAACCATGAAGGATGTCATTTAAGATCTAGAGAGGAAGTTGTTGTCAACAATAGATGAACTTAACGAACAAAGCTAAACTAGTCAATAACAAAAATGGAATAATAATGTTGAATGGTGGTATTGAAAAGCTAGAACAATTGCTAAAAATTGGTAAAAACAATGGAGACTTTCAAGGTATTGGTTATAAAGGTGAATGTTCATAGATGAATAATGAGAAAAATGGTGAAGTTAAATTTGTTAAAGGAGAACGTCTAAAAGAAGTCGAAAGTTTGTGCCTACATGTAACTTTTGTGGTGTAATCCACCATATGAAACCATATACGGCCAGACTGCTATAAGTTATTACAAATGTTGTTTTGGAATGCTTAAAATAGAAAATCCAGACATTCTTTGAAAAATTTTCAGTAGCAGAAAATGGTACCAATGCATATTTGGGTTAGAAAGAATCAACTACAAACATTTATGGCTCTTAAATCCATGTGTGCTACTTCTAACAATGAATGATATTTTGACAGTGGGTGTTCACGATATATGATAGGTGAAAGAAGTTACTTGATGGATTATAAAAGTTGTATGGATGGTCATGTCACTTTATTTCGAGAAAATGTTAATGCTTAGTTGGAGATCTGTAAGAAGATTCGAGTTTTCTATGATTTGGGTTTTTTAAGTTTTATTTTGGTTTTTCTCTATATACTGGGCTGTATGAGTTTGGGTAATATGCTTTCATTAAGAATTTGCTCATGAAATAGGATTTACAGAGAATGCTTTATGTGTGAAGATCTTTGTTCACTTGCATGGCACTAGTACAGAGCTGCGGGAACTTTTCAAGGCATATTTTTCAAATGAGTGGTTAATGATGAAACGGAATTCTTTTATTTATATATTCAAGACATCCCAGATATCAATGATGTCAATATTTTCCTTCATTGTGTTTCTAAGGACAAAAATGAAAGTTGGGATAGTGCAAGATGGAAAAAAGTTCTTTCGAACATTGTTTTTAGTCTAATTAATGTGATGTTTAATGGGGCTATTATATTTCTCCAATGATGTATGGAAAAAATGGCATTGTCATGAATGAATTTCTAGACAAAAGATGGAGTGCACCTAATCTAAATCTTAGGATTGATGCACCTAGTGATGGAAAAGTATTGTTGAAGTCGAGAGGCTTCTTTACTGATGATTATTGATTATTGATTTTGGATTTGTGTTAAAGTCATTTTTGTTTTTTCTCTTCTATTCAACATTATTCATTACAATCTTTGTCCTCTGCTTGCTTGGCTTTTCGTACTGATCATCGTCAGCCATTTCATCTCCTTGGCAAGCAACAACGATGGGATACTTTCTGTTCAACTTGTTTGTTCTTGATCATCCTATAAATTTGGCTGAGAATAAACAATTTAATTTAGATAAGGGAGTATTGGATGATACAACTTTATGCTTTCATATGGATTATGTGAGGGGCAGATCGATTAAGGTTGATTGTAATTCTTTGAATGCATTTTTGGGGTTTATGAATTTAATCAGTTGTATGTGGATGGCTTTGGTATGAGTAATGATATGATAGCTAGTGTTTTGACTGGTGGTAAATTGTCATCTTGGCCTTCTATTGCTGCACTATGTGTTTATGATTCTTTCGCTGCACGTACTGCTAATTTTCATGCCTCCTTATTTGCTGATAATGATCGCATTGAAGACATTCTTTGTTTTGGCATTGTTTTGTCCCAAAGGGTAAATATAGGACCTTTCTTGTTTATAAAATTTTCAATTGGTATTTATAGATTTGTTAGTGACAGTTGACAGCTGGTATTATGATCTTTCAATTTAGGGGGAGTTTCCATTTCTCTTGTTCAGGGCGAGTTTCTATTTCTCATGTTTAAGGGGAGTTCTTCATGTGACAAATAATGCCAAAAAGGGGGAGATTGCTAATATATCTAATTTATTATTTTGGGCATTATTTGTAGTTGAATATATTTGGTATATCATTATGATAAGATATTCACTTTGTTTGGGATTTTTGAAGATAAGATAGTGTGAAGGAATGATCCCTACTTGAAATAAAATCCAAGAGAAGATAGGATTTATTGGTATGTTTGATTGAAGATAAACATGCAACAGATTTATCAGTGATTTGAGCAATCTTGGCAGCTACATTTCTCTACGTGTGTATGAATGATTCGGACTACTGCTTCATAGTTTTTGTGAGGGAAAAGCATACAGTAAACTAATCAATTTTGTTGTTGTGTTTTTGGCATGTTTCGGTGGTGAAACATATATTCAATTGATTATTTTTGTGATTGCTGTGCTTGGATTTTTTTAGTGATTATTTTGAAGGTTCATAGCATAATTCTTGTTGGACAACTTCCCATGATTTCGGTTGATGAAACTGCACGTATATGGGAATGTCTTTTAACTCAAGTGTTTCCTTGTTTATGTTACTATTAATTCAATCACTTGATCGTTTATTGTTACAAAAATCTTCTATTAAGGTTAGCATAAGGTAGTTTTGCTATTGGGAGTGAAATATTTTCACGAGGTGTAATTATCAGTGGGTAGCGCTAAGGGGTGAGTGGTGTCGGTCAGTAAAGCCTTTTATAAGACTATTATACTTCGATGAAAGTTGATTAAGTTAGGTGAGGGCCCCACAGATGTAGGTCGAGTTTGCTAAACTGCGTTACCAAATTTCAAGTGTCAATATATTTGTTGCATATTTAGTTTTTTTGCTTGTGATTATAATATGGAAAATTTACAGTTGTTGATTTAGTTGTTTTCTAATAAGCAACCGGTAGATTCAGTTTGAAGCAACTGCGGAACATATATACTACGGAATTACATCCTTCGATTTTTTAAATACTGTTTAACATGGAAAATGAACTTTATAATCTATTGATTCAAGTTCTTGAAGAAATGATGATTAGATCCACCATATTCTCTGATGTCTTGTGCAATCTCGATAGTTTATTGATGTCATCTTATTATGACAATAAAGATCAATCGATTTGTCAAGCTCTTAAAACACTTCTAATTCATAATAACTCATATACACCAATTATAACAATTCATATACACCTCGATTCATGTTGTTTTATGTCTTACGAACAACATAGGAAGCTTACAGTAGTACACGTTAGAGAGCGTTTGTAATATCCAAGTCAGTCGAGAAAGAACCATTAAAACAAACATAAGGAGAGCCAAAATTCTCGCGCGATTTGTAGCACCCTACTCCCGCAATGACCCGAACCCGACATTGATGGTGATATCCGAGTCCGTGCCCCGCGAGGGTAGTATGCTAAAGCACTCAATCACTCGAAAATCAGTACAATTTTTTTTTGAAAAATTAATGACACATTTTGCAGAAATCATTACTCAAATTGGGCCCACATTCATTTATAAACATTGTCACTTAACAAAAAACCATCAACAAAATTTTTCAATAACCATTGGGCCCTTTCACAAATACAATACATTTGAGTCAATTTGAAATAAAAATTTATACAGAAAGATGCGGAATTTACAATTCAATACAAAATAAAGAAATGCAATGCAATGCAGACGCGAACTGATCCCGACCTTTATCCTTCACTTGAATCCTATAGGTATACTCCCGTTGGCCTAACGGGGTATTCTTCTGATCCTGAAAAATATTTGCAAATTTTGGGTAAGTTTTGCGAACTC
>JAOSBL010130095.1:0-18129 GCA_027568915.1 Erythroxylum roraimae | reverse complement strand
AGATAATAATATGAATAAAACAGAGAATGAATAAATACTGCAGAAATCCAAGGATAACAATTAAGTTTAGATCTCACCACTCATATGAACTTGAACTTGATTAACCCTTGCTAGACTAGAATAGGTTTAGCCACTTATGGCTATACAAAGCATGCCAAATCAGAAATAAAGAGTTTGTCCTAATCTGTGAAAACTATCGAAAAAACTCTCCTAAAGCCTTTTGCCGATGCTCCTTTGTGTCTAGAGAGTTCTATTTTTAGTGGGAAAGAATCCCTAACTTCCCTCGCTAATCCCCAGAGAAGATCTCTCGTTTCAAAGCTGAATAATATCCAATTAAAAGTCCAGTTACGTCTCCAACTCTGTATCAGGTGTCTGCTTACGCGCGACCTTAAGCCGTGGGCACGGCTTACTGCGCAAAACCTGGAGTAAGTCTAAAAATTGCGGGTAAACAGCTACAACTCGAAGCTTTAAGCGACAGCACCCAAAATATCTCCGGTTTGGCTCGATTGTCATCTCCTGCCCAAAATACAAAGAATTAAATAGATTCCATCCTTTCCACATGAATATTTACCCAAAATGTCAACAAAATCATCAAGATAATTAGCAAATATTCACATCATCACCAGTTCAACACAATCATACGAAACATGTGGAAGTTGAAAGGCATTTTATCAGAGAAAAGTTAGACGGTAATATCATTCAGTTTCCTTATGTACAATCACGACATCAGCTGGTAGATCTACTTACAAAATCTGTCACCAAGAATTCTTTCCATGACTTGTTAGACAAGTTGGGCATAACAGATGTTCATGCATAACTTGAGGGGGAGTGTTAGAGGGATACGTGGAGAAGATAGGAGAAGATATGACCTATCTAACTATTATTGTATGTGATCCGATATTAACTAACTGATAAGATTTGTTAGCTGTAGATTCCTTCATCTGTCGTACTACTCACGTTAGCAGTAGATTCCTTCATCTATTGTATTACTCGTGTATATATATTGATCTCATAAGAATGAATAAAGTAGATCTCTTTCTTTAAAAAATTCTTCATTAGCGTGGCAGACCTGACTCTCACAACTAGCGTTCTGTGTGTATGGAATAAGAAGACCACGCTATGTTTTCTTTTAATCAAACCTGGGTCGAGTCATTACATAATTTTTTAAGCCTTAGCCCAAATCAACTCACCTAAACCCAACAACCCCATCCACCTCATTAGACCCACTATACCGAACCCAATCCACACTTCCACTAGCCCATCCTTTACAATCCAACTCAATTAAACCATTGACACCCATATCTAAATTCCATTTTTTGATCCAAATCTAATTCCTACCTCCAAAATGTCATTTTGCAAAAAATTTGGTCACATAACTGATATTTGTCATTTTTGCTACATGCAATCTCGAAACAATTTTTCCAATCCTTCCTTTGACCCCTCATAAATTCAACTCACCTTCTTTGCATTTCATATTAATCCTCCATCAAATTCCTCCACCTATTCTCCTAACGAAATTACCAAATGGCTTCTAAACATTGGTGCTTCTTCCCACATGACACCCAACAATAATATTGTCAACTCCATTCAACCATATCACGATATTAATCAAGTAGTTATCGGAAATGATATTACTCTCCTTGTAACCTCCAAAGGTTCCTTATTTTTTTGTACAATTCTTTGACGATTACACTTAAATAATATTCTTATTATGTCAAAACTTACTGACAATTTACTTTCTATAGCTCAATTTATTAAAGACAATTCCTATTTAATTGAATTTAATCCCTCTCATTATATTGTGAAGGACCTTTCCACTAAGATTCCAGATCTCCTAGGAAATATCCACAATAATATCTATCCTCTCAAGATTTCTGTCAATTTCACAAATCTTATGGCTTTAACTGCTTAACGTACTTCTTCACACCTCTAGCATCAACTTCTTGGTCATTTATGTTCTCAAAATTTTTCCAAATTATTTACGTCTGATTAAGCGTCTTGTGCCCATCTTTATTGTAATCCAAGTCTTCAAAGAAAAAGTTATTTTTTTGTCTTTTCCTAGAGTATATGTTGCACCTCTTTAACTTATTCAATGCGACATTTGGGGACCATCATCTTTGTTATCACTTTCTGGATCAAGATATTTTATAATTTTTATTGATGATTTTAGTCGCTGTACCTGAATTTTTCCTCCAGATCCTAAGTCTCAAGCATTACAAAAATTTCAAATTTTCAAAACCACTGTTGAGAACTTATTCTTAACAAAAATCAAAATGTTTCAATGTGATGGTGCTTTTGAACTCATCAAAGCATTATTTGCTACTTTTCTCACCACTCATGACATTTCCTTTGGTATTTCTTGTCTTGATTCCCCACAATAAAAGGGTGTTGAACATAAAATTCGTCACATAATTGAAACAGGAATCACTCTTCTTGTTCACAGCTCTCTTCCGAAGAGATTTCGGTATAAAGCCTTTTCCACTATTATTGAACTTACAAATTTTTTACCATCATCTACCTTACATTTCAAATTTCCTCACGAATTTTTGTTCAATTCTTCTCCTATATTAATCATCTTTGTGTTTTTAGTTGCACATGTTACCATTTCCTTGCTCACAGCAAACCTAATAAACTCACACCCAAATCTATTCCATGTGTATTCCTAGACTACGCCTCCAGTTATAAAGGATAAAAATGTTTTGATCCATCCACAAATAAAATTTATCTTTCTTGACATGTTAGATTCTTGAAAATCAATTTCCTAACCTCCAACCAAACTCCTCTTCCTCTTCTACAACTTCTCTATCTTTACCATTACAAATTCAATTATCATCTGCTCCTCCACTGTCTAGTTCTCCCTTCTCATTGGTCTTGACTACTTCTACCTCACTTATGCCTCCTATACCCACTTCCCTGCCTATTCCACTTATTCCGGAACCATCATCCTCCTCTTATCATCCACTAGTCACTCGCACTCAGGACAACACTCAACCTTTAAAATCTTTTCCTGGCTATATTATTTACAACACCACTATTCCTAGGTCTCTTAATCCATAACGTACTTCTTTCACTTAAGCAAATAAATTTCCTCACTGGCGGCAAGCCATGCTTGATGAGTTCAAAACTCTTCATCACAACAATACTTGATCCCTTATTCCCCCTCCTCCAGGTGCAAATATTGTCAATTGTAAGTTGGTCTTTTGTACAAAGTTTAATCTTAATGGTTGCCTAGATTACTATAAAGCCCACCTAGTAGATAAAGGCTATCGTCAATCACCTGATCTTGATTATAATGTCACATTTTTTCCAATTGTCAAACCAACCACCATTTACCTCATTATTACACTTGCCTTAGCTAAAAACTGGTACATTCGTCAACTTGATGTTAATAATGCTCTTTTCCATGGTAACTTACAAGAACTTATTTTATGAAACAACCACCTGCTTTTGCTAATCTTATCATCCTCATTATATGTGTCATCTACACAAAGCTCTTTATGGTCATAAGCAAGCTCGCTCTTAGAGCTTGGTTTCATCGCTTAAGTCATAAACTTGCTGACTTTGGGTTCACTTCCTCCAAAGCTTATACATCTATTTTTATTCACTCCACCTCAACTCACACCACCTTTCTCCTTATTTCTATGGATGATATCTTGGTCTTTAGTTCTTCACAACAATTTATTCAAACAATCATTAATGCTCTTTACTCTGCTTTCACCATAAAAGATCTAGGAGCTCTTCACTACTTTCTTAGCATTGAAGTCACATTTACACGCACTGGCCTTTTTCTCACACAATCTAAATACACTAGTGACCTTCTTCACTACCCACACCTTGACTCTGCCAAACATGTCTCCATATCCTTTACCCCTTCTCTCCTAGTTTGCAAAAATCATGGCCTTCTTCTTTCTAATCCTACCGAATATTGTAGTATTGTTAGATCACTTCAATACCTTTTTCTAACCAGACCTGATATATAACTTGTTATTAACAAAGTTTCACAATTCTTACACTGTCCTATTGATGTTCACTGGACATCGATTAAACACATTCTTCGGTACCTTCGCTCTACCCTGTCTTATGGCCTACACTTAACCAAACCTTTTACCTTAACTATCATTGCTTGGGCTGGGTGTCCTGATGATCGTGGATCTACATCTGAATATTTCATTTTCTTTGGCTCCTCTTCAATTTCTTAGAGTTCTAAGAAACAACCTACTATGGCCAGATCTAGCCCTAAAGCATAATATAGGAGCATTGCTTTAGTTGCCACTGAACTATGTTAGCTCAATTCTCTACTTAGTCAACTTGGATTCTCCAACAATAAATCCCTTTTGTACTGTGAAAACATAGGCACTACCGTTCTTGCTGTGGATCCTGTCTCTTATGCTCGAACCAAACATATTAAAATTGATATACATTTTATTCATGATATGGTTGCGAAGAAATTTAAGCAGAATATATGAGCATTGCTATAGCTACCACTGAGCTTTGTTGGCTTAATTCTCTACTTGGTGAACTTGGATTCTTTGACATTAAACCACTTTTCTACTTTGACGACATAGGCACTACCTTTCTTGCTGCAAATCCCGTCTCTCATGCTCAAACCAGACATACTAAAATTAATATACACTTTGTTCGTGATTTGGTTGCGAAGAAATTTATGTTCGTATGTCATATATCGACTTCTCACCAACTTGCTGACAATCTCACCAAACCATGGGGTTCTACTCTCTTTTAACTATTACGTTACAAGCTCAATGTTCTTTCGAACATTAGGTTGTAGGGCCGATAATAGATATCTTCGAAATCTTTTTTCTTGTAATTACATTAGATAAACTCATACCTGTATCAAATCATCTTAGTTTAGATAACAGCATATATAGTTTAGATAACATTATATACAATCTGATCATTTATTTTAGATTGAATCAATTACAAATTGTTTCATCTTATCTCAATTTGTATTTAAATATAGCATATGTTGTAAAGCAAAACGACATCAGAAATTCAATATATTATATTCTACTTCCAATCAGCTTTGTTTCTTTCTTTCAAAGATATTAAAAACCGTGCAAAAAGTCTTTTGAGTATATATTCAGTCAACGCAATACTCATTCATATTCATAAACAATTAAAAACATTGAACTTCAAATATTAACTTTTATATACCTCTCCAAAGTTTAAATTCTAGTCATACTTTTCCCAGTGGAAGAAAAAAATAGTACCAAAAAAGGACAAAGAATATATATATATACTTAAACTATGTACATTCCTAACGAAATGGTTTAGAGTCCAACAGCCTTTTGATTCCTGGTTTAGTCACTTCCCATATACTGTTGCCACAGTAGCTATATCTTAATTATCTCAATCCTACGAATATTCTCTATTTATTTATTCCGAAACTTAAGGAGTAATTAATAGCCTCCCATACAATGGTGCACCTCGTCCAACCTTACAATGTCTCTTACATTAATACTAAGATTTCAGTATGAACCTAAGTGAAGAATAACTTTTAGTAAAAGTGCACATGAAACATGGTGTTATATGAGCAAAAACATATTTCGAATCTATCAAACTCTAGGAGAACACAAAGAAACAAAAGAATACCAAAAATCAGGATTCCTTGTGTACGAGGAGTATCGCTATAGGCTTCTTTCTCATAGAAGTTGGGCACAGATGCAAAGGCATATTTCGAAAGTAATATTACTGAGGTGAAAGCTCCTCACATAGAGCAAAGTCTTCCATTATTCCCATGAACATAAATAAATTAGCAAGCAAATAAAGGGCAAGGTTATGTTACTATTTGGTCATATGATTTGATTTCGTATCCAAGAAAGAAGTTGCAATTTTTACAAAGAAACGGTTCTCTTATTATATATGCTTACGACTAATTGTTAGACACCAGTCGTGTGACATTAATCATGAAGATCGATGATACAATGATTTGTTTCTATTTTCAGCGAACTTGGAATTGCTTTTTAATGAATACATATGATGACCAATAATCAGGAATTTTAAATTTCTGTCTCCAAAGGAAAGAAAGTGTGACATATCAAGCTATAGTTTATCGTTAATTAAAATTGTCTTGTTGAGATTTAAAAAGCATGAATAGAAAATAAACTCCTTAATCCTTTTCCCTATACACTACATAAAAATGTATCATAAGATTATTTGTCCAAGTATACAACCTGCACATAGGTTAGACTTTATAAATGGTTGAGCTTTATTTTATCGTTTGCCTAATTTGTTGGAATTTCTAATCCATATATAAGTTGCACAATTAATCAGGGTGTCTTCGCTTTTCTGCATATATATAAACTCTTTTTAAAGAACACTATTATTTTTATTTACAGAAAGAATAGGCATAGTCTGTTTGGACTGAAACCATGATTTGTGAATGAACAAGATGGGCCTCAATGGCTTATGAACATTAATAGTCTATCAGCAAATTCCACTTTGACTGACAACCTTATTAAAATAACAGTACAATGGAAATTTCTGTGCTCTCCTTTTTTCTCTGTCACAGAAAACTCCATAGCCTTACGAGTTCATAATATCCTTACACATTACAGCGTTAGCCTGAAGCTAACTCAAGGTAATGCCTATCCCGTAACGTAATTGACAAGTTCCTTTCTTTCGTCTCCGCTAATGCACCCGTCGTGGTTGGTAATGGAGTGCTTTTCTAGCTTTCCACCAGGTGAAATGCAACCCTAAATTCTTCAAGGCTGCCTTCAGCTCTTTCCAGCTTAACCTGCCGTCGTTATTCGCGTCATGTCTTTTAGGAAGGCAATAGCAGTAGTCATGCTTACTGATAGTCACCTTTGGGATTCGAACTTTCACCGAAGTCTATCGCCAACACCCTTTATATGGCAGTCTCACTTAGGTCCACTTAAGAAAGACTCAGCACTCAACGACCCTTGAAGTGTTTACCTCGCACACGCTCGAAGAGACAATACTTATGAAAGCAATAAAAACAAAGGCAACAAGGAAACACAGAGATACGGTAAAAACCAACTTTATATACTTTCCCTCAAAAGAATACAAAGAATGGAGCAAAACTCGAATAAGCTATATATAGGCATCTTAACTTGCCTTCCAAGTTACATTCAAAATCCCACTATATCTGAACTGCCTAAGATCGTGCTAAGATCACGTCTATCCTTATCAGATTACATCACGTTGATCAATTAGACGACATCCTTGTCTAAATAGGACTCTAACTGATAAGATAAGATAACAACAAGATAGAGTTTACATTCAACTAGGAAACTAGCATCCTTATCCTCGAAGAATTCCACTATCTTCAGATGTTTAGTTCCACTGCAACTCTAACTCCCAGTCATAGCCATATCATCCAAGATCTCCCCACGATCTCTATCCGTTGATGATGCAGTGTGATATCGCCGATGCCCACGTAGCACATTGGCCTGATCAAATGCTTCCCACAACAAGTTCGTTAGTCGTGGTTCATTCATCCGAGCTTGGCTAAGTCCTTTGTCTGTCAAGTCCTAGCCTGGGTTGAGTAGATCTCCTCAAGGTCCGAGGCTCTACCAAAATTCGTACCAATTCCGATCCCATTCACCCACGTTCGCCTTAGTGTTTTCGCATGCCTCCCTCATGCGTGAATCCAGCTAACCTTTCGCCTAAGGCCTTCCACAAAGGTAGCTGAAAAGTGCTCTGAAACTTAGGGGTCTAACACTTACCATATTTAGAACCATTATTTTAGGATTAATTTATACTAATTGATTTGTATCCTATTTTATCTCCTTAATGTAAGAGCTGATTCAAGCTCTTTCCTGTATTAAGCAAGCCCATCAAACTCAGCTAAGCCTAGATTACATTGGCTACATCGGGAGTAATAAGGATGGTTTAAAGAGGTGTGATTCGGTTCAAGGAGGTTGTCGATTCACATCTATATCAAAATCATATTTAACATGTCCCGATTATCAATATCCCGGAACTATCCAATCTTAACTGAATGATAAGCCAACCTATCGAGATATTCTTTTAAAACAACTCTATCCAACACTACAATAGATAAGCTTATTAGCGACGAATTGAATCGTCGCTAAATATTAAAAAATTGTGTCAAATAATAATTTGGGACGAAAAACAATCGTCACCCTGACGGTCGCCGAATCCAAGTAGCAAAACAATATCTGCGACATTTTCGTAAAATCGTCGCAGAAAGGTTTTGGATGCATAATATATTTGTCATAAAACATATAACCAATGAGAACCAAAAATGTCATATATAGGAATTTGCGACGTATATGTTTCGTAGAAAAAAGTTTTTACCTATGAAACCATAGTCGTACGTAAGTATTTTTACCTACAATTTTGTTTTTGTAGCAAAATAGTTTTAGCTACTAATTGTTTGTTGTAGGTAAATGTTTTTAAAGACGTTCCTCAAAACATAAGGAATAACGTTTTGTGACAAATTTGTTTTAGTAGCTCATACTTTTTTGTGACAAACATTTATTTTTAAATGTTAATCTTATTATAATTGTTAAAAACAAATTTAATTTAATTTATTACAATTTTTAAGACAATTTAAAATATAAAAGTGTTACAATTTATAATTAACGTTGGTGACATTTTTTAATTAATAATAAAGTGGAATAAAATAAACATTAAAAATGGAATGCATTTTATAAAAAAAATTACAGGTTAATTACAGAATTTGTACAAAATTTATAAATAAACTAAGACTCCTCATCGTCGCTACTACTGACATAGTTTGAGTCAAGTAATTATTTGACCATCTTTTTAAGCTTGTTGACTTCTTTTACATTACGATCTAACTTCTCTTCTATACAATGTAACTTAGTCTTCAGTGACTGGTTCTCCTCTTGAAGTGCCGTGACATATGCTGGTCGTGACGAAGATGCATCAACCGGCTTAGGGTCATACCCAAGACCTTTGATATATTCGGATCATGTACCAAAGACATTGTTGCAAATGTCATCGACATTGGGCTGATTCCCTCGAGACAATAATGTCTGCAACAACTCCTGCAACTTGCCCTACAATTTAAAGTACAAAATTGAGTTAAGTAAAAAAGTATTACTTAGTATCACATAAAAAATAAACTGTAATATTTATTTTTTTGTACATACATAATTACTTTGTGCCTCTTCAAACATCCAGCCCTTACTTTCTTTGTAGTGTGTTAGCTTGTACAGTGTGATTCTATCACACTCTTGTCCTTGGAGTTATGTTTGGTTGTATTATATGAATTTTAAAAATTAGAAGATAATAGAATTTATTGTATTAAGAAATTGAATAATAAGTTGAAAACGTTACACTTACAAATTCTTGTTGGACGACAACAAATAATTTTTAGCCGATGTTATGAGGAGTCTTCATTTTTGCTCTGTTTACCTTAGCTTTTTCACACTTCTCCTAATTTAAGAGAAGTAGTCATGAAATGTATAAACAAAAATAATGGAAGGAAATATGAAGAGAAATAAAACAAACCTGAACCTTCACAGTGGCCCAATAATCACACAATTTAGTCCAATTTTTTGGACTCACCGGTTCTGGAACATGTCTCCTTGCCTCTTCACCGGAAAGGAAAGACTGGTAATATTTATAAAGTCTATATCAATGATCCTTCACCCTTTGTTTCAGCAGTGAACTAAAGCAGCTTGAAACCTCAGGCTTGTCGATATCAATGATATTGAGCTTTACAAAAGAACACGTATAAGTTAAGTTACTGTTTTTGGTAAGTAAAATCGCAATACATTTAATCTAATGAATTGAAATATTACCGAAACTTTGTCTAAAGCATTTTGGAGCAAGTTGTCTTCCTTCAACTGCCTGGCATGCTGAAGGCAAGGCAATTCATTCCTCAAAACGACGCCCAACTCACTGGACAATTTTACAGATTTATCTTATCTAGAGAGCGACGTTGCGTAGGGTCAATGGTCATAGACAACTTGCTGTTCATTGCAACATTGACTCGTTGCAACTGAACTCCTTTTGTGATACCTCTACCTTGTTTTCTAATGACATTATTGGAATATGAAAACAAAAAAATCATAATAAGAAAAACACACTAAACATGTAATGAGTAATTGCAGCATTAATGTAAATATGTTTGGTTAACAATAACATTCCTGAAGATCCCTCAGCACTAACTGACGATGTTGGTAAAGGTTATTGTTAAATGTCTTCATTCGAGGATGCAATTGTTGGTTGTTGAATAATGGGGTCGAATTGAGTTGGTTGTTGTGGGGAAGGAACTTCTTCAATCATTGCCACCCTCTTTCCCTTGTTTCTATCAGGTGCCATTAAACTGAACAACTAAAATGAAATATGAAGACAACGCTTAAGCTTAACTCAAACATCAATATTCCACATAAATATAAGGAAATCAGTAGTCAAATACTAAACATTTCGCATAACATTCTACATAAACATAAGTGAAACATTAAAAATATGCATCTAGTCATCGTAAATTAACATAAATCAACAACATAAGGCAATTATGAACATAACATTTCAAACAATACAAACAATTTATTTACATTTAGTCATCATAATCAAGATTTTGAAAATCATCATCATTAAGTACATTATCATTGGATTCCTCATCACTAATATATTTGAGCAAAGTATCGTCATTGTCATTTAAGTCATCCTGAGTATAGTCTTCATATGTTTGTAAGATAAGATGGGCTTGGACTTCATCTAGTTGAACTATATTGGGATCGACATCTCTCCTATAGAATGATGATATATCTGTATGTTCTACTGGAATGCCTTCGTTATTGAACTCCAATCCAATTTCTTGATAGACTTTATCTACATCCTCATCCAATTGACCAATAACCCTTTCACAAAAATCAAAGACATTTCTTTATTGAGACTTTTGAACAATCTTTCAATTGCTACCTAATACAGTATCGTTGACGTAGAGAACTTGTTTGACTTAACTTGTAAGGACAAAAGCATCATTATCATACCATGTCTTACTAACATTTATGCCAGTAATATGCCCATTCACTTTGATGTCAGTTAGATCAAACCATTTGCATTTAAGTAGAACAACCTTCTTATCCTTGATGTAGTGCAACTCTATTATTTCACAGGTGACACCATAGAAGTCAATGATTTCATCATCATAACATACTTCAATGACCCCACAATTTTGACTTCTAACTCGACTATCTCGATCTTGTGTGTGAAATCTACCCTATTAACAATGCAACATGTGTATTTCTTCCCACAAATATGAGGCCCACATGCCAAACTATATAATGTTGTTGTCGATTCTTGCAAGTTACGGTTATGTAACCGTATCATCTGTTCAAAAAATTGAAAATAAATTTGAGGATGAGACATATTCTCATATTTTCATAATATGTAATCAATATGAAACTTACTCGATTTCCAAACCATGATACAAACTTCTGCCTATGTCTTTCTTCAACATTAATAATCCCTTTGCTGCAAATTGTCTCTTTGTGCTCTCTATTTAAAAAAGATAATGACAGTAACATCTTAAAGTGAATGAAGAAAGTTGTAATATGATTGTTTGAATGAAAAGAAATATACATACTCCATGTATATATCGACTTTCTCGCAATTGTTTAAAATATACCAATGGGCAATTTCAAATTTGTCTTTAGATAACTCCACATATTTACCCACACCAAATAGCCTAACTTTTTGGGAGAAAATGGATAACCCACAGTCGTCATGAAAATCAAAGTTACGTTCTAGTCTATTAAATCTTGTCTCCACATCAGTTAAGTACATTGAACAAAAAGTCAACCATTCATTTGCTATATAAGCCTCTGCAATAAATCCTTCTGGTCGAGCTCTATTACGTACATAACGCTTAAGAGAGCACAAAAACCTGAACATAATCAGTTATAAACTTAGGAATTGTTACAAATAAAGAACATAAGAAAAACTTTATGAATTTAATATAAATTACCTTTCAATTAGAAACATCCATCGAAATTGAACTGGTCCACAAAGTTTTGCTTTATACGGTAAGTGAATTTCCAAATGAACCATAATATCAAAAAACAATGGGGGAATAATAGTTCAAGCTTACATAGAATCAATGCTATGTTTTTTTTTCATTTTATCAAGCTCTTCAACTTTAAGTGTCTTGCAACATAATTGCTTAAAAAACTCTCCCAATTGACCTAAAGTAACGGACACATCCTTCGACAAACATCCATGTATTCCAATAGGAATTAATCATTTCAAAAGAACATGACAATCATGACTTTTCAACCCTGGCACGTTTCCCTCTTTAACATTCCCATAACAGCCTATATTTGATGCATACCCATCAGGAAATTTGACTGATTGGAGGAACTGACAGAATGATTGTTTCTCACTTTTTGATATGTTGTAACAAGCAGGGGGAATAACGTATGACCCATCATCTCTTCTTTTCAAATGCAATTCCTTTATAATATTCATGTCTTCCAAGTCAAGTCTAGCCTTAATTGTGTCTTTGGATTTCCTATCAATTCCCATGACAGGCCCTAAAATGGACTCACAAATGTTTTTCTCAATATGCATGACTTCAAGATTGTGCCTCAATAGTGATTCCTTCCAATATGGCAAGTTGAAAAATATGCTTTTTTGGTCCAATTCAGTTCGACATCATTTCTCTTTCTCTTTCTATTACTTGAGTGTTTACCAGGTGTAATGTCAACTAAATGTGATAACTGGTAAACAATATCATCACCGGACAACTGCATCAGAGCTTCACCTAATTTTACTTTGCCATTAAACAGTTTACTTCTTCGCCATCTATACCCATGTTCCAAATAACGACAATGACTCGTATAACATATTTTACTTCGTACCCTCATTGAATACGTTTGATGGTTATACATAGGACAAGCCATAATGCTTTAGTGCTCCACTCAGACAAATTCCTATAAGCTGGGAAATCATTTATATTCCACAAAACAGCAACATGCATTATAAATGTTTCTCCTTCAAAAACATCAAAAGTTTGTAATCCAAATTCCCATAGAAAGTTTAATTCATCAATTAATGGTTGCATGTATATATCGATGTCCTTACCAAGAGTAGTAGGTCATGGAATAAGCAAAGACAACAACATAAAAGGCTCTTTTATACACTTCCATGGAGGCAAATTTTATGGGACTAGAATCACTGGCCGCATGCTATATGAAGTACTCATATTACCAAAAGGATTAAATCCATCTGAGACCAATCCAAGTTGAACATTATGACTATCTTGTGCAAACCATAGAAACTTTCTATTAATTTCTTTCCATACCATTGAGTCTGTTGGATGGCATATAATATTATCATCAATGTGTTTCTCTATATGCCACCTAATATCTATGGTTGTTTTTGTTGACGTAAAAAGTCTTTGTAATCGTGGTTTAATAGGAAAGCATCAAAAGATTTTATTTGGTATCTTTTTCCCTCTCCCCTTATTCACCTGCCACCTTGATATACCCCAAATAGGACACTCCTGAAGATCTTTACTTTCCTTCCAAAAAAGAACACAGTCATACTTACAACCATGAATTGAAATGTTACCAATCCAAGGTCCCGTAACAGTTTCTTTGCATCATAGTAAGATTTCGGCAACTTGTGTCCAATAGGTAATGCATCATTCAGTAAGTCAATTAACATGTCAAAGCACTTGTTACTCCATTTATTATAGACCTTCAAATGCAACAACTTCACAACAAATGATAGTTGTGAAAAATTAGAGCACCCAGATATAATTGTTCTTGAGCAACTTTCAATAACTTCCCAAAATTATCTTCTGTAATACTACCAATTATGTTAGGCATTCATGTTTCATTCATAGTCTCCATATAATTCCGAAAATCTTCTAACATCTCGTCAATCCTATCATCATTCACATCACAATCATCTACATCATTATTGTAACTGTCATCATAAGACGTACCGCCATTTCTACTACAATTTGCTTCCTTACGTTCACCAT
The DNA here is from genome assembly GCA_027568915.1 of Erythroxylum roraimae. Taxonomy (NCBI): domain Eukaryota; kingdom Viridiplantae; phylum Streptophyta; class Magnoliopsida; order Malpighiales; family Erythroxylaceae; genus Erythroxylum; species Erythroxylum roraimae. The sequence continues at coordinate 4,157 of JAOSBL010130095.1, read as the reverse complement.
GATAAAGCCATAGAGTATAGAATTTATCTATGCCTCGGATCAGCAAGTGATTATATACCACATCTTGACTTTGGAAGTCGACTTTTAAGTAATCGATGCATGGACAACGAATACTACATTCATCACCCATTTGATCTTCTACAAATTGCATGAAACTCTTAACTCCTTCTACGTATTTAGTTGACCATTTTTTATAAGACATCCAACTCTAATCCATTTAGCTGTACAATAAAAGAAGATAATAGAGTTATTACATGCATTTTTTGTTCAATATTACATCAAAAAAACCTATGTAATTAAGATACGTGGTGTTGTTTACAGCTATGAATTGAGAAACGGAGTTCTCGTTGTCGCTCCTAGGCTCCTGGAATTTTTCACTGATAAGCCTCATTAGAGCTACATCATCGGTTTCCAGCCTATGTACCATCCTATGTCTGTACTATTTTGATTTATTTCTCATATTAATTTTTCTGTTTAACTTCTTCTATTACATAATGTCAGTTCATACACAACAATTACATAAACAATATACAACAAAATGAAACGATAACCGATATATAAAACAATTAATTAACAAGCTCATTACTCAGATGATGACAACTAATTCACATTAACAGCAGTTGCAATTTTTTCCAAATGATTTTGTAACTGGGTTGGACGAGTTACCTAAATCGACGGACAACTGCAAACCACTAAGAAGGAGGAACTTGAACGATTAATCCTACAACCACTTCAAATAGTTGCTAGTTCTATAAGCCTCAATCATTACAATAACTATTTTTTAGGTATATTCAACTACTCTTACTCGATTTCCAACAAAATACAAAAAGATGGCTTTTGTCGAATATACCTAAAGATGCCACACAAATTCTTCGGTTTTGGCTCCAAACAAACAGAGGAAGATAGCATCTGCAAAAAAAACCCTATACACAATCACCAACTAAATACAAAATTTCTTTTTTATGGTAATATAAAAGCATATTTAAATCACAAAAAAGGATGTTGAAGAATTTGATAACGTATTTTAAAAGTGAGGAGATTTGTCATATACCAAACTATCATTTTAACCTATAGTATATAATATACGAATCAGTAATTATTTAACTATTGAAAACATGAATCAAATTTTTAAATACAAACAGTTTTTATTCAATGATGTACTCATTTATCTTTCTAATTATAAACACATGAACAAATATTTTAATAGAAGAAGAACATTCAAGAGATGCATAAACTTACCATTCTGATCCTATTAAACCAAAAATCAAGAACCAACAAATCAAGCAAATCACTATTAAGTATTGACATTTTCCCTTCCCTCACTTCTCTTTCCAAACCCAAGAACATGTTGCTATAAACTGACGACACTTTTCAACCTTTAAATTCAAAGTTTTTGTTTAATGTTTGGGTGTCTTCGCTGTGTGTGTTTGTGTCCCTCCTATCCCTTTTGCCTTTTCCATTACCCAGGTTCCAAACTTGGTTTTTAACATAACAGACAGTAGGACGACGTCGTTTGTGGGTCGTTTGTCATCCCACAAACGACATCATCCTAACGCCTGTTTAATTTTTCTCATCCGGTACGTTTGGCGACAAATCTACATTTCGTTGCCAAATGTAAAACGTTTGCTATGAAAATAAAATAGCATCACAAATTGTGCAACATTTTGCTACCAAATTGATAAATCATCGCCAATACTAAATCTTTTACCTTTTTTTGACAATCAAAACTATCATCGCCTATCACTCCAATTCACTACCAATTATACCCGTCGCCAAAACCCAAGCATTTTCTTTACATTTTTAATTTTCTTAATTTATTAACACCCGAGGGTTTTTGCGACGAAGTAAGTTCAATCACAGAAGACCATTTCCGTAACCGACCACCATACTTAATCACAAATGGTAGAAAATTTGCTACCAAATTTCCATATCGTCGCCCAAAATTGAAGCAATTTCTTTAATTTCTTAATTTTCTTAATTGATTAATATATATGAGGTATTCCTAATATATCATACAAAATGTTAAATTAATCTCTCACTTATAGATGTAATTGTTCTTCACTTGCTTAATTTTTGGGCATGACTAATCTTTAATTTTAATTTGATAGAAATATTTTTCTAATTATATTACAATCTCTTGTTAAATTATTATAATTTAGTTTACTAAATTATAATAATTAAAATGTATAATTTTTTGAAATACGCTTTTCAAAATTATAATAATTAAAATTATAAATTTCTGAAAATTGTAAGCCAATTATAATTTATTTGAAGGGTCAACAAATTAATTTGGAAATAGTTTTCAATGGAATAATTTAATTTTTAATTCAAATTATGTTTTATTTGAAATAGGAAAATAAATTTATTAAAAATTATTTATGAACTCGCGGGCTTTGGCGATGAACCATGTATTAGTCGATACATCTAACGTTTGTCGGCCAAATACAATAGATCGAAGTAAATTAATTAATGGTACTTCAAAACAACTACAGTAAACAAGAAATGATATCATTTACCTAAACAAGAAAAATGATGTCGTTTAGTATTAGGTTTTTGATGACAGCTATAATAAAAGGCTACTTCATTCTCATTCAAGCTGACAACATTTCTCAAAATCCTCTTTTCTGTTTGGGTTATGTATTTTGGTCATCACCGTCGAAGAACGATCATTAACTAAATCGGTATTGTTCTTTTTTTATATTTTCATTAACGAAGTTGTGCTAAGTTTAACTTATACCTTTAGGTGTTTATTGTGAGTTCGTAATTATGCATTTGATGTATGGGTTGTGTTTCAAAGATGATTTACTGTCTTTCTTTGTTATTTGTATATGGGTTGGCTTCTTCTGAACAACCTTTAACGCTTCCCTCATCAAAGCTTCGTAACTATTTCATGAAAGGTCTTCAAGAGTATTTTAATTTTGTTCATTTCAATTAATAGTAATATAGCCCAATATAGATAATACTATATTTTTGTACATCAAGAACATAGTCATGTCTATTCCACTTTAAATTCTAAATTTTGCATGTGATACAAACTACGTAATAGATTTCTGAAATTTTAGTAAGTGTAACTTTCATATCATTAGGCACATTGAAGATGTATAAGTGCTAAACTGGACTACTTTCACTTATCATCGAAATTGGAGTTGAACATATCATCATTTTATTATAAATCGACGTTTGCAGAAAAAAAAAACCTCTTAACATTATTAATCAAGGAATGATGACACAACGACTAGTTCAAGATGGTACTAATTCATTCCTTTGGGAGGAATGTGGTAAAACTGTCCCTACTGAAGAAATAAATAATGCAGAAAAATCTTCACTTCATACACTAATAATCGTTTGCCTTCTACAGCCGATCTTCTGCTTCAAAGAATTTAGTATCATCTGAACAAAGTCACTTTCCTTATAATGTACATCCCATTTCCTTTTATGAAGCTATTATATATATTCACATTTGATGGTATATACTACATATTTTTTTAATCTTTCTTGAATCTTGAACATGACATGTATGCCCATGGAGGCGGGAGTGATGTCACAACGGTTCGTAAAGGATTAGGTAAATCAGTTGATGTGAAAAAAATTTCAATTCCACAGACTTCATCTGGTCATTCACGTATGCATGTCACTCCAATTTCAGTTCGTTTAACGATTTACTAATATGAAAATATCTACGTTCTATAATGATTGTGTTTTAGGTAAACCGTTTCGCACTGGCAATTCATCTAGAGTATTTGTCTTCCATACTAAATCTGGAAACTCATTCACTGTATCCTCTACAAGTTTAGTTATAGTAGAAATGTTGTTGCAAGAAGATGTGAAAAATGCTACACCTTAGGGAAGAACTCTCACTGTTTCAATTGGTGCCTTTGAACATGCAAGGGCCCTCCTCGGGAATCCAGACATCGGGAACTCATTCACCTTTACCAACTCTCATGTTACTTGGAATCTAAAAAAATAATTATATCATTGTCATTTATCGATGCAATCAACTGGACTTAGCTTTAAAGTTGATTTATTGTTGTATCTGTAAGAATTTATCAAACAATCTCTCTACTAGTTAGGGGTCAAGCTACGTACTATTAAGTGTGGATTGTTATTGTTCTTCTACTATGACTGTAAGAATTGTTAACCTTCCATATATCATATAA